>JAADWC010000151.1:0-17045 GCA_023336095.1 Pythium pectinolyticum | reverse complement strand
GTCGACAACTTCCTTGCCGATCGTGTAGTGGCCACGCGCGTAGTTGTTGGCGGCGTCTTCCTTGCCCGAGATGATCTGCTCTGGGTGGTACAGCTGACGGTACGTGCCCGTGCGCACTTCGTCACACACACTTGGCTCCAAGTCGACAAACACGGCACGCGGCACGTGCTTGCCGGCGCCGGTCTCGGAAAAGAACGTCGAGTAGCTGGTGCTTTCGTCGGTGCTGTCGGCCATCTGACCATCGGGCTTGATGCCGTGCTCGAGGCAGTACAGCTCCCAGCAGGCATTGCCGACCTGGATGCCGCCCTGGCCGAGGTGAATAGAGAGGATCTCGCGCATGTTGCTGCTTGAACTTGGTGCTTGGTAAGTTGCTTCTTTGCGGCGTGGGGTTTTGGTTTGTGTTGTGTTGGATGTGTTGGTTGTGTTGGCGATTCCCCCCACGTTTTCCCCCCCTGTGCTGTTGCGTTGGTTGTTTCGTGAGGACGCAACTTGAAAAAGAGAAAAATAAGCAGCCGGTTCACAAGTCTATGCACTTGATTGGTTGGAGCGTGGGCGGGAAGAACAAGAACAAGAAGCCCTCTCGCCCATTTTTGAACAAATCCATTACATAACAAAGGGTATACAAAGCGTAGAGGTTTTTGTCCTGATGCATAAACTAGAAGGAAGCGTATTAGTTATTTGTTTGGTATCTGATATGATTTATAAGAGTTCATGAAGTTATCTCCTACAATCATTCTTCATCGGAATGATGCTAAGCGTTGAAGCACATGCACAGGAACTCCCTCACATCTTGTGAGTCGCATGTCAAGAATGGTGGTAGTAATGCTGAATCAAGGGTCATCGAAAATCCGCTTGTATCATCCAGACGCACAGGTGAACATGCACCAACTCCAGTTACCGGTTCTATGTCTTTTAGCTAAAAACTAAAGCCAAAGCTAAAGCCCTTCGACTGCCCAGCCGTGTCGCTCTTCTCCTGCGGGTCACTACTGGACACGTCGGCACCCTCGCTAGTATTCTCACCCTGGAGCAGCAATTCCCACTTGGATTTGCGGTTCTTCTTGGCTCGCTCCTGCTCCAGTTCGTCCTCGATCGTCGCCAACAACTGCGGTTCATGGGTCTCCAGTGCCTCACGGAGCATACCGCCCAGCAATGGCCGCTGCTCCATGCATAACCCCGAGACCTGGTCCGGTTTGTCGTGGAGAAAGCGCACGACATTCTTCACATTGCCCTCGCACACAAAGTTTTGCGTGATCGCGATCGACTCTTCCAAGTTGAGCACGAGATGCCACCAGCCATTGGGCACAAAAATGATCTCTCCTTCCCGGCAAATGCCCTCCAGCGGCTTGTGGTGCGGCGGTAGCTTCTTGATTTGCGGGTAAAACGTCACAAACCACTCGATCAGCGACACGGGCGTGGACACATCGCTGCCGTCTTCGCTTGGATGGACGCCCGGTGGAACGACCTCTGGCGGAAACATGATCCATTTCTTAGCGCCGCGGATCACGCCGTTCCAGGCATTGGTCGAGTTGGGGTCGATATGGAACGACGAGCCGGACTTTTTCGGACCGATAATGAGCCATCGGTGGTCAGGTCGCCGCTCAGCACCCAATAGACTGAAAAAATCTTGTTGGAAATACTCGGGCACGTCGTAATCGTCGGCAAACACTGGCACTTTGGCGGCAAACTCCTTGTCAAAAATGAACAGCGGTTGGTCGTCACTCAGTGTGCGGCTGTAGTGAAGATACTTGTCCATCGAGAGCTGGAACCCGCCAGCAGAGAAAGTCTGTCCACTGGTCTGCTCGATGAGGTACTCGTCGCTCCACTTACGCATGGCAGGCCATTTGTCGATACACTCTGTGAGAATCACGGGACGATTCGCCGCCTCGTACTCGCATTTAAAGTCGGCCAGTGAGAGCTCCGTGGCGCTACGACGGTCGATATTCTCCACCGCGATCCAGCTCTTTTCAATTGGCGCTGCTGCACAGTAGAACGCCTGGAAGAGCAAGTCGGAGTAGAAGCCGCTGACCTGGATCGGCTGAAGCTTGTCACTGAGCTCGTCGCTGGCCGTCTTGGTGGCAATGTACGACTGTTTCCAAGTCTTCTTGGCCGTGAAATCGCCTTCCATCTCCTCCAACACGAGCGTACGCCAGAGCTCGTCGTGTGAACTGAACACGTAGCACGCGCGGCTGCATGTGCTCAGCTGACACAGGTCTTGTGGCGTGAGCCAGTTGAGAAAATTGAGCATGACCACATCCGAAAAGCAACTAAATCGACCCAATCCGGGACCGCGGCAGTCGCGCACGCCCTTGGCGACATCCTCGTAGAAGTTGCCGACTGGTTTGATGCCAAACGGATGCTCGAGACGCCCGCTACTTGTCACTTCCAGGGCATGGTCCTGATCAGAATCCGACAGGATGTCGTCGTCGGCTGTGCTGTCGCTTGATTTGGTAGGACTCGAACCATTCTCGGTTGCAGAGAACCTGACTTTCTTCGCAGGTCGTTCTGGTGCGGCTGTCATGTCCTCTGTGTGCGTAGAACGCTCGTCGTCTAGCTGCTCCCACGACGTCATGCGTGTCGAATGGCGATGGCCACCATTTGGAGCCACCTCACAATGTGAGGTGGCTCCAAATGGTACGAATGTTTCGAGTAGGTTTCTTTGTGGCCATGTGAGGCTCACATGGCCACAAAGAAACCTACTCGAAACATTCGTACCACATTCGCACCACATACTGGGTTACACGGTTTTATCCATGTGGTTACTTTTCTGAGAACATCAGATCTGATCAGCCTGTTTTGGGCGTTGATAGTATCAACGCCCACTTGATACACCTTATTTTGAGCCCACCACATCTCATAGAAAATATCTGGATCCATCTATTCCGACAGATCGGACACCAAAGTGATATTCTCACTATATGAGTACTCTCGGCCAGTCTTCCCCACAACGCTAACTAATATAGGCATTGCAAGTGTTGCCTTTTTGCGAGAAGATCGCAAGGAAATGTAACGGCCGATTGTCGAGACCCTGAACAGTCGCTCACGCTCTGACAGAGCGCAACGGATACTTTCTGCGTGACCCAGAAAGAAACCAGGGGAGGTTTCTCGTGCAACTTTCAACTTTCAACGCACAGTACAGCACGATACCAGGCACTTACCAGGTACCGGTACGATAGCGGGAAGCAAGGGCATTTTGTCTCCAGTCTCCAGGGCTGGACTGGGATCGTCTTGTCGCTGTGAGTCTGCAGCATCTTGTGTGCGGAACAAGTGTGGACGCCAACACTAGGCCTCTCCAATATGCCACCAGTCTCGTCTGGCAGCCACGCTCTATCGAGAGGAGCCTCCTCCTCGGAGGTACTATGCATGGTCTCGCTCTGTCTGACTTTCCCACACGCTGCGACGCTCTACATGTACCATAGTACCATCGTCCCCACCGTTATGCGCCAGCGTGTGCGAGTGTGCGTTGCTGGTTGGTGGTGGCTCTTAGTCTGACGTGGTCAACCGCCAGTGTGAGCCCCCCCAAGCCCAACGGTCGGTGGTAACGTGTCTGTTCGTCGGGCTCAGGATGCAACGCATTTGCCATTTCGAAATCCGCAACCGCCAACCGCCAGCCACCCCACGGGAAAAAAAAAACCACGACACTCCCAAAACGATATCAAGAATGCTACTACAACGTGTCGTCGCTCTCGTCTCGACGCTCGTGCTGCTCCTGCCGGCGACGTCCACGCAGGCGCTTCACGTTGCGATCGTGTGTTCCTTTGGTACGCGTAGCGACATTGCACCCATCTTTGAAGGGCTCATGGACTTTGCCCAGGAGCCAGGCAACACGATCTCGTACCTCGCGGCACCGGGCATCGCCACGTCCCACGCCAACCAGTTTGCGTACGTGGAGACGCAGGTGCTCCACGATGTGATCTTACCAGCGTACTTTAACAACTCGGCGATCGCCGACATCATGCAGACCAAGCAACGCTTTGACAATACGCGTGTGTTTCTCGACGCGATCGGCCACATCTCGGACATTTACGAACACAACACGCGTGCGTACATGGACTACTTCCGCCAGCCGGGCCACACATTTGATCTTGTGATGTGTGACGCCGTAGAGCAGGCCTGCATGGACGCCGCTGCCGAGACGGGCCAGAAGCTAGCGATTTACGGGCCACTGGGCCAGTACGGCGTTGGCTCGGACTGGTACGTTCCCGACTTTCTGGACCCCATGCCCATGGAAAAGTGGATCGCGTCGCCGTGGAAGCGCGCGAAAGGATGGATCGATCTGATTCCGTTTGTCGTGGAGACGGTCAAGGCCTCGTGGAAAGTGCAGGCCGCCCAGAAGCGGCTCAACCTCAGTGTGCCGTACATGGAACCGTGGGAGTTTCCGCAAAAGAACCTCATGCTGGCGCACCACGTACTGGGCATTGACCCAGCGCGCAACGTGCCCACCAACATCCAAGTGTTTGGCCCCGTCGTGAACGAAGCCACGATCCCGCCCATTGAGCCTGAGCTCCAGCGCGCGCTGGACGGCTTCCAGAAGAATGGTACGCGGGCCGTGTTTATCGCGTTTGGCTCGGTGCTCACACTCAAGGACAGTCCAGAGCTGTACCAGATCATGCTGGACAGTATCACACAACTACTGGCCGACAAGCAGCGCAATGTGGCAGTGATCTGGGCGTCGGCGTACCACGATCCAGCACGCACGGCGCGCATCCAGTCCAGGTTTCCGGGGCGATTTCTCACACCCACATGGGCCAACCAGCGCCGTGCGCTCATGCACGACGCCGTGCAACTGGCGATCAACCACGCTGGCTACGGAAGTATCACCGAGACGCTGTACAACGGCAAGGCCCAGATTATGCTTCCGTTTGTATTTGACGAGTTTGTGAACGCCGCGAACGCCGAAGAAGCCGGCATCTCGCTGAGTCTCGACAAGTACACGATGACAAGTGACGAAATGACATCCAAAGTCACGACGCTGCTGGACCAAGTCGCGGATCCCACGTCCACATATGCACAGACACTGCACAAGTGGAAGACGATCTGCCACCTCAACAGCGAGAAGGCCAAGATGATCGTGTCGAATGCAGTGAAGATCGCCGCGAGCGTCGGTGTGGACCACTTGGTGCCCCGAGATGCCACGCTGTCGGTGTTTGACCAGTACGATTTGGTGTCCGTGGTGACGGCGCTGTTGGTGATCCTGTCGCTGCGCAAGCTACTGATGGCGGGCGTCCAGTCGAATCTAGAGCCAGAGACTAAGGCCAGTTGAGTTGTCGAGTCGCTTGACTAGCAGTGCAGTGTAGTGCAGTGCAGTGTAGCTTGGCTGGACACACTGTATCAATCGATAGCGATCTTGAAAAAACACCAAAACTATCCAACAACGAAAATCTGTTCTGCTCAAAAATGTTCTGGGTGTTTTTGTTTTTGATCCATCGATAGACCGTGAGGGCTGAACCACCGTCTATGTAAACGCGTTAGACTAGAGCTGCCCGGCATCAATAGACCAGTTCTCTTCGTCTAAAAGTCTAAAGAGCGGAACACGTCCTGGGTCACCATCGAGTCTATCATCCTGACATATATTTAGTGTGCTGATCCAAACCAACCGTCGTGAGTACAGTACGATTTCTCATATACTTCGTCAGCAGTACAGGTATCGTAGTTAGTCCAGCACGGGACTTTCGATGGCCAATGGATTCTTGTTTGCTGGAGAGCTAGAGCTCTTGTACTTGTTCCGGAGCACAAACTTGGCGCCTCCCCACAACAGCACGGCCCAGATCAGCCACAGAACCGCAAAGAGCAGCACGCCCGTGAGCCCAGCACGGTCCAAATAGCACTCTGGGTTGAGCTGTGGGTCGCCTGCAATCTCGATCGTGCCACACAGTGGCGCCCACGTGTCCTTGAGCCAGCCGAGAATCACGGGCGACGGCACATCACCAAACACCAAAATCACGACTGTGTTTGCTGCCACAGCCATGGCCTGGCGCGACTCGGGGAACAGTTCCATGGCCGCGACGGTCTGTGCGGGGCCAATCGCCGACAGGAACAAGAACGTGATCGCGAGCCAGAGCAAGAACCAAAACTTGGAGCTCGTAAACAGCATCATCACGAGTCCACAACCCGTACCCAGAGCCATGAGATAGAAGATGAGATCCACCGAGAGCCGACACCGCTCGCTACGTGAGACCGAGTTGCGCTGCGTCATCACGTCCAGTGCCACACCGCCCAGCATTGTACCAATCGTCCCACTGACGACGATCACGGCTCCAAACACGAGCGAAACCGAGGTCTCGGTCTCGAAAAAGCCCAGCCCGATGAGCAAGATGGGGCTAAACACGCTGAACGACGCCAGTGAGAACGTGTAGGCCGCGTGGCCAAACGCTACCAGCGAGAACGGCACGTTCTTGAACACACGCCACCATTGGCGCAGGAACGACTGAGACTGAGCCTGGGACTGCACGCTGCTCGCCTCTAGCTCTGGTTGTGGCTTGGCCTTCATTGGTGAGGTGAGTCGGTTGTAATTGCTGCTGTTGCTGTTGCTGCACTGGCTCGCGTGACTGAATGGCGGTGGCTGCAAGCGGAGCTCCTCGGTCATGGGTAGCTCATCGTCGTCGTGGTGGTCTGTTGGGATCTCGTTGAGCTCGTCGGGGATACAGAAGATACAGCAGACCACGGGCGGCGCCATGAGCAGCGCCTCGAGAAAGAACGCCCACGCCCAGCCAAGTGACGACGCTGCGAAAAACGAGCCGTACACGTACCCAGCGGCCATGCCCACAGTGATGGACGCGACAAACACGCCGAGCCAAAGTGTGCTGTTTTCCTTTGGCGCGTTGCGGTTGATGAACGGCATAGCATTGCAGTGGAACGACGCCTCGCCCACGCCGCTGAGCACGCGTCCAAACAGTAGCAAGTAGTAGCTGTCGATATAGTACGACACGCCACACAGCACGACAGCGACCACCCAGGAGCTCATGCCGTACGCGATGAGTGTAAACGGCTTGTGGCTCAGCGCCAAGTAGCCAAACACAAGCGAGAACAGCGCCGTGGCGGCGATAAACGCCGACGAAAGCAGGCCCAAGTACACGTTTTGCTGCGACGGCGCGATGCCCAGCGTCGCCGTCATAAACGCCTGGAAGCTCTCGGGTGCGCCCGGGATAATGCCGCGGTCAATGTAGTTGATCAGGTTGATGTAGCACAGCAGTGCGATCACGCCACGCTGGCCGAGCTGGAACCTCGGCAGGGGCTTCGCTTGGACATGATTGTCTACGCCTGCGGCTTCATCTGCGTGGCTGCTCATGGAGAGGCCGCTGTTGCTGGCTCTGTCGTTGCTGTTGCTGCATGAGTCGCGCATGGCGCATTTGTCGAGTGCCGTGCACGTACGTACAGCGTGTAGCTCAGCGTGGGAAAGAGAGCGAGAGCGAGAGCTCTTGTTTCTTTTTTCTTTGCGAAGGACGACCAGTTACACGTACTACAGTTGATAGCAGCTACAGCCTACAGTAGGTACACCAGATGAGCCGCCGTTTCCGGGAACCGGCACCCAGTCGGTGGCAGTAGTGTCACCTGGATGGGCGGGCTGGGCCGAGGAAGAGGGAGTTCATGGCAGAGGGACCACATGGAGCTCACATACAAATGGATGTGAGTGCACGACATGGCATGGCCGATCCTACAGTCTGTAGGATCTGTATGATGAACTTCATCATGAAAGGCTGGATGGATCACATGGAATATCTGTACCGGTACCGGTACGAACTTCATTTCGAGACACTGGGCGGTGGGCTGTTTATGTGAGTGAGGACAGACAGAGCAGAGCCCACACCCTCGGGCAGTTTTGACTTCGGTGCCCGTCGGGCACCGAAGTCAAAAGTGGCACTTGCCATGGCTACATGACATGGCCAAGGCTGGTACTATATTGTACCGGCACTGTATTAGCGTAGAACTTCTATGTAGGTTCTTGTCATTCAAGGCTAGAAGCACTCCACTTCAACTGGAGTCCAGTCTGGACTGGGCCGCTCGGAGTTTGTCACACATACACAGTCGCGTACTCGTGTATCTTGATATCCTCGAACATCAGAGAGCATGTACAGCATAGCGGATGTCAAAATTGGCATCGATAGGTGTCGGCTGCTTATCCGTAGTGGAGTGCTGGCCAATGGAGGCTCCAGTTGCCATTTAGGCGCAGATTGTGACGGTCACAATCTGATTCCCACCAGCGTCTTTCGTGCAACATTTCATCACATTCGCATAAACATTTGATTCCATGGTTAAAACCACTACAACGTAACCGTAAACCTAGCTCAACCATGGCTCCATGATATATATACTACTCGTACTACGGATATGCTGGCAGCGTATCGAGCGGTGCGCCAAATGCACAGCTTCCTGGCGTGTAGCTCTTCACGTGGGTTGCGACCTGAGCGATCGTGCAGCACGAGCAGAAACTCGCAGCGATACAATCGAGCCAGCGGCTTCCGCTGATCTGGAAGTTGTGGCGCACTCGCGTGCGCAGTCGCCACACACCCATCACATACACAAAGTACCCAAACACGGCTGGAAGGAACCACGACATCACATGCAGCGGTGAGCGTCTCGTCGCCGAGTGGAAGCTCAGTAGTCCGTTCTCATGTCCATCGTCATCACCATGCGCCCCGTTGGATCCGGGACTCTGCTGATGGTGGAGAAGGTGGGCGTAGCCGACCACGAAGAATACCCACGAAAACACGTGAATACCCAAGACAATCACGAGCGTCCTGGTGTACGCATAGATGCCGAGCCGCGCGACGATCTGCGCGATGGTTACCCACGGACAGAGCCACGAGGTGAGTCCATTGGGCACACAAAAGTCGAAGCACGCAAAGAAACCGGAATCCCACGCGCCAACTAGGATCTTGTTTTGGGTCGTGACTGCAAGTACAGTATCGTGGACGTGGAGCTCGTGGCTTGACTGTGACGAGTAGGAGTACACTGGCGTGGACGAGATGTGGAGATGCGCCATGCTGCTTTATGATGCTTTGCTGTGCGTGCTTGCGTCGGATGATGCTGAATGGGTTCTCAGTGAGAACTTCTCACGGCTTGCGGCTTGCTGCAGAATTAGTCAACTGACCGACACGCGAGACGAAAAAGACGAGAAGGAAGATGGAGAAAGCGTCCTTGGTGATGAGAACTGGAGAGAACGAGAGCTACAGTATGTAGCGGCGCAGACTGGTGGAACACCACTGTGTTCCGTCAAGACGTTCTTGGACTCCTTACGTCTTGTTTGGCTTCGTCATTTACGCGTGTTCCTGCACTGTTCCCGATGGATAATTATGGGAGGTTACAGTGTAGGTTCCTGTGTGGCCTTTCAACTCAGGGCACGAATGCCGTCATCATCACCATGGAAATCACAGACGATCCCACATGCACCATCGCGATTCGCGACAGCATGAGATTCGCTTCAGTTGCTGGCCTTTTTGGTTGTCGTCCACCACAAACTGGTTTGAGTGCAGTGGGTTGGACGAAGCAATGTACGCCATCACATGGATACTTGGTATCCATCCCGTGTATGGCTCCCAGTGTGAAAGGCCAGTTTAGATTCTACACAGCCACTCCCGGTGATTTCTTCCATGGATAATTTTTTCTGTACTGTGGGCCATTTCGCTTCTCTCTCACTCGCTCTGACTCAGCGTGTTGAAGTGATTCGCACCAATGAATGAATGATACCAGCGCAGCCATCCATCCACACGCGAGTGACGCGAGTGGCGGCAACGCCATCCATACAATGTGACGCATTGATCGCTGGTGATCGGCGGACTCGCACGCATCTGAAAGTCGCCAGATGCCACGCAGTACAGACTGTCCTTGAGTTCATGCATAGATAAACAAGGTCATTTTTACCAGTCAAAAACACGCCAAAATGTCGAGCGACGCTAAAAATAAAGAGTTTTCACACCAGCCCATCAAGGCGATGAGAGACTGGTGCCATATCGTGTGTGAGGAAAGCAATCGCCGTCTACAGAGGCCATGCCCAACAAGCTCAAGCCGCCGCGGTCTCCACAGCGCAAGGTATGTGGCTCCCTCCTACGCTGCAATTCATTCTGTGCAGCGTTGACTGACAAATGGCCACTACTCAACAGCCAGGGTCCCCTGAGGACAGCGCGGGAACACCCAAGTTTCGCTCCAAGATCCTCGGGTTGAGCGTCGCGGGCGCAGATCCCAGCGGCTCCATGCACACAAGCAGCCCAAATGGACTCGTGGGCGACCGTGAGGAAGCCATGGACTCGCAGGACCAGCGTGAGTATTTGTCTCAAATGGAACAAGAACTCGCACGGCGCCAAGAAAGTTATGTGCGCCGCGAGCGCCAGTACAAAGTGCGGATCGCCGAATTGGAGGCACAAGTGAACGAGACCCGCGCCAAGAAGGCGAAAGAGACCTCGCTCGATGCGGCCATGGACAAGCTGCGCACCATGCACCGCGCGATCATTGAAAACGTCGACCACGTCCAAGACCGCACGAGCAAGATCCTGCAAGGTAAATTTTTTACGTGTTTGGCCAAACCTGAAATTTACGATACTGACTTTTTTTGTTTTTGTTTTTTTGTTCTGACAGAACAAGAAAAAGATCTGCTCCGTGCATTCCGTGCGCGGCTGTACAGTGTCCAAGAGGAACTCGAGTCGGAGAAAAACAAGACTGATGATGGAGCGTCGGCATGGATCGAGAAAAGCAAGCAGCTCGAGACCGAAGTGGAGTGGACAAAAGAACTAGCGGACCGTCTCGATCGCCTGAACCAGAGCCTCACGCGCGAAAACCAGCGCCTGAAAACCCAGTTTACGACCCAAGAAAATGACCGCGAGTTTTTAGTCAAGCAGCTCGTGACGGTGAAAAAAGATAATGTGCGGTTACGCAGTGAACTCGAGTCGCTCCAGCAGCAAGTGGAAGAGTGGCGAGACGACCGTGACCGTGCTGGGGGTACTACGAGTGTGCTCATGTCGACGTCGTCCTCGTCATCCATGGGCTCGCTGCCCAAGGTCGCTCGTGTGGGCGCCACGACGTCAGGGCATTCACGACCAACGACGGCGGCTGGTGGTGGATCGGGCAATAGCGGAGCGATAGGAAGTAATGCCACGAGTCTACTGCTGGCGAATGGCGCACCTGAGGCCGACAACCGGTACAAAGAGATCATCAAGCGGCTCAAGCGTGTGCTCGAAGTGGAGCGACGAAACTTGCAGCAAGTTCGAGCAGCGTACAAAACAGAGCTCCAGAACCGCACGGAATTGGAACTGATTCTCAAAGAGTGTATCCATGACGTGCGTGGCGAGATCGCCAGTGCTGCATCTCATCCGTCCACACCGCTCATGCCGTCACTAAGCCACAGCGGCTCCAATAGGCGACTGGAGAGCAGCAATCATACCACTGGCATGGGTCCCGGTACGCTTGTGGGCGACCACTACCAGCGGCTCACGGTCGTCGAACGCCAGCGCCTGATTGAAAAGCTGCTGGCCAAAGAGCGGCTATTGAATCTCTTGACCACGAGAACGTTCCCGATCAAGAACGGCAAGCCCGCTGGTGATCCACTGCTCACGGGCGACGCCATCTCACCCGACGAGATCGCCCGAATGTACGCAGAGGTCGCGAGTCTGACGCAGAACGACGAGAGTGGCATAATAGGGGAAACAGAGACAGAGAACGCAACATAGGATAGAACGTGGGCCGGTAGTAATCGAACTGATTTTACTCCCTCCAAGCCGACGGCAAAGTCGCCCACGTGATGATAACATGACTACTACCAGTACCCGTAAACGCACGGCGAGAAGTTATGAGTGGGCGACTCGCCGCAGCGACTGGTGCCGTCGCTTCGCTTGTTCCGCATGGAAGTTGTAGGGCATTGTTTCTTGACTTTTTTTCTATCTGAGTCCCATTTTCGAGCGGGCGCGGTAGCGAGTTGGCGGGGCGGACAGGAGAGGGGAGGAGAGGGGCGAGGGGGCGTCTCTTTAGCTGACGACACGCTTTCAATGGCCACTGCGCACGTGAAACATCAGTGCTGCGTCGCCGCATCTCACTCGTCGTCAATCCACCTCAAGATGGATCTTGGGCTCTCATGTGCGTACTACGAGTCGTGGGCTATTCTCAACTCGGTCCAATGAGCTCCCCATTGGATTGATCGATGTTTACCTTGCCCATTATTGAACTGTTTCTAACTGAAGTCCAATATCGGTGAAGAGGGCAGCGCCACTGCCTTGAAGCCCAACTTTTACCTATGCTCGAAGATCTTTATTCAGTCTTGCTCCATGGATCTGCTCCACTGGAGCACGAGGATTGAGAGTTTCCAAGAGGAGAGGAGAGGAGAACAAGTGAGCTGATCGCCAGGTTGTGTTGAAGTTGCGTCGTAAAAGCAAGCGCATCACCCCTCACTGGTTTACAAGTTGAAGAGTTCAACGTGGCACAACTGCAGTATCGGCCCATTTTTGGAACTCCTTCCTCTCGTCTCCGATGGTCTAGTCTAGACGCCTACCAGTTGTATGCAGCACTGTGGTAGGCTACCACAGTGCTGCATATTGGTTGGATCTTCACCAAGAATCAATGCCACAAACTTAGTGCCGTGGAATGCATACCGTATACAACCGGTTTAAAAACCACTGGTCAGTGCAACTTGCACTGTGCAAGTTCCGATTGCATGCGACCAGAAATACGTGCCCAAAACGCTCCCGAATGCCGTTTCGGTTCTGATAAAGAAAAATGGACGGTTGCCAACGCGCCGCGTTGGCAACCGTCCATTTTTCGGGGGGGACTCTTGGGTTGCCCTCAAAAGCCCCGTTGTACTGTAATTCTATCGTTCGATTTGTGGTGTGGTTGGACTATGCTCGTTTTTTTCCTTTTGCAATCGTGCGTGTGACAATCTTCAGCATTTTGATTCTGCCGGAAACAAAGCGAGAAAAACAGTAACCGACCGAGAAAATGATCCATGTGTCGTTTCATGATCTCACCCTTATTTGGGAACCGGGAGAGGCGTGGTTGTCAAATCAGGTCATTTAGACGTTGAAGTGGCTCGGGAACTTGTGAAACTGATGCGTACGATCGCCATCACTCTCACGAGTTCCCCCAAACGGCACGATCCTGCACCGATGCAGTACACGCCAGCACACTCAAGTTGAGGTTCCAACTTGGAGTCCAACAGAAATGTGAGCAAGAAAACGAGCAATTCTGAACTCACAATGGATTTGAGCAACGGCCATCACAACAAAGAAAAGTGAAAGTCTGTGAGATTTTGTGGTCGACTCACAACTGATGATCTTTATGTTGCGCCAAGATCAGTGAGGATTCATACTGAAGAGTTTCCTTCCGGCGTGCCTATGGAAGCGATCCCATGAGGCTCACAGTTCACTCAGCCTAGTCCTGAGTGTCACTGTCTGTGATGACAAGGCGCTTTCAAGACTCAGAGAGCCGCCTCCTGTCACCTCGCGGACAGTCTGCTGGACACCTCATTAGTGACGAGGCGCCTCGGCTTGACCGCTGATCCGATCACAAGTAAAATCCAACAGCTTGATGACATTGTGTAGCTTTGTTGGGCGAAAGCTGAGGCTCACCAGATCCTAGAGTAGTTCAGCAACCGTACTCACTCCTCCTTTCTTGTCATCATCGGCAACATAGGCTGCGATAGCGGGTATCCTTCGATAATAGAGAAAGCATGGCCGATGGCACCATCCAAGGTTGTTTTGGCGCCCCAGGTACAGACTGTGCCGACGGCACAGTGCCGTACGGTATGAATGGAACACCAAATTTGGACCAGACTTTCGTGTGCTTGAATTTCTGCAACTGTGTTCAAGCCAGAAATGTCGAAAAACACTCGCCCTACCCCTCACTCCTGTATACCTCAGATTTTGAATTCAACATTCTCCTTGGTTTTCAGTGTGTGAACATTTCGTGGTATACGCATGTCCTGTATACATACAACGTATACATTCAACCCCAAATAAATCGAAAGAAATCCAGAGGAAAAAACGAATGTCATGCACCAAATGAGTTTGGCGGGAGCTGACAACATAGGCGTGACTATATCTTTGTATGAGCCGACCGTTCCGACCGACCATTCTCATCTACGCCAGATGCATCATCTTTGTCGTTGGTGAGATTCTGTGGAACGTTGCATTTTGTTGGTGTTTGCTTTGGCGAAGGAGCAGGAAGAGCGGATCATTCTTGAGCTCGCTTCGGTTCATTCGATCATTTCTGTGCTCCACCTCACTTGTCCGCTTGGTTTCCCCCCGGAACCACAGGACTTCATTTCCACTCTTCTCCTCTCCGTCCGACAGTGGCCTCCGATCTCAAGAATGGCAACCCGTGGAGGACCAGTGGACCGTCACAACATCTCGCCGCTTCACATGCCGCACCACTCGTCGTCAATGGACGACATGCATCACCAGCACAACTACCCGTACCACCACGAGGAGTACGTGCGTAGCCCCAACTCGGGCTCGATCTCGGTTGACGCGCGCCTCCCGCAATCCAAGAAAGCGATGCTGCTCATGTCACCAAGCTGCAACTTTGAAGCTTTCAGCCTCCACTTCCACTTGCCTCTCAAGACCGCCGCTGAAAAGTTTGGCGTCCGCGCCACGGCATTCAAGAAGCGATGCCGCTCCATTGGCATCCGTCACTGGCCGTACCGCAAAGTGCGCAGCTTGAAGCGCTCGCTTCAGGAGCTCAACCGATGTAAGGAGCAGGGCGCGCTCAACGACAAGCAACAGTACCAGTACGCCACCTTCAAGAAACAGCTCGATAAGCTCATGTCCCCAGAGACCTACGGTACGCTTACATGTGTTTGGATTGACTCCGCGCCGAAATCAGGTAGCTCATTTTCTCTCTCCTTTCTTTCCCAAATAGGCATCGATCCCTCGGGGCGTCTTCCGATGCACCACTTTGAGGACGAAGACGACAACGAAGATGATGACTCGGGTGATGACGACTCGTACACGTCGTCGCAGAGCCCTCGCTACGGCTCGGCCTCCTTCTCCGAGTGCACCATCTCGCCCATGGACAACGACAAGACTTTCGGAGACTTCTCCCCTGCACCCTCCCACTTGCGTTCCATGCGCAAGCCGCAAGCGGTGAGTTTGTCGTTTAGTTGTTTTTTGTTGTTGGTTTTTTCTTTCTTTTTTTCTCACTCGTGTTCTCTAAATTCGCCAACAGAATTTCCAATCGTCGCCTTGCATGAGCAAGCCGTCGATGGGCTCGTTCGCGTCGGAGCTCCCGAGCATGTCCATGCGACACGGATCCAAGGACACCATGGTCGTCACGGGCCTGTACAAGCACCCGTATGGTGGGTACGACCGCTTTCTCCATGACACGTCACTCGACAAGCAAGCCATGATGGGCTCCATGCACGGCTCGGGCATGTCACCACATCACATGGACGATGACCACGACCGTGGCCACCACGACTACGCACCTTCTGGAATGAAGTACGACGAGGCCCGTCCGCCAATGCTCCATGAACAGCACAACAGCCACGCCCAGAACGGAGAGCCCTCGAGCCACATTGACTACAACAGCGAGCGCTTCTTTGACGATGTCTTCCTCCAGATCTCGCCGGACTATGGCTGTCTCGTGTAAACGAACACTCGAGTTTTCCTCCGTATTTATTCCTGCCAGTGAACTCGCTCATGACGCACAGCCGCCGCATGCCTCGATATTTGTTGGTTTTCTTCCCGATGCATCTCAACTTCAACATCGATCCACACTTTTACTTTGCTTTCAGTTGAAGTGAACAACAACACCAACAAAAATGGAAAAAGACATTTTCCTGACAACGAAAATCGAATTTAGGTTATCGTTCTCTGATCAAAAATGAAATCTGAACTGCTCCACCGGGAACGCCTACTTGACGCATACGATCCACAAAGAGCGCACACACTCATCAAAAAGGGGGTTGGTTGCACACGGATGCTCCACGCGACAGCGCTTAGTACTCCTCACCGAAGTCCTCCTCGCCCTCGCCCTCGGCGGTCTCGGCGCTGACCTCTTCGTAGTCCTTCTCCAGCGCAGCAAGATCCTCACGGGCCTCCGAGAACTCGCCCTCCTCCATACCTTCACCAACGTACCAGTGCACGAACGCACGCTTGGCGTACATCAGATCGAACTTGTGGTCGATGCGCGAGAACACCTCGGCAATCGCACTCGTGTTCGAGATCATGCACACCGCACGCTGCACACGCGCCAAGTCGCCACCCGGCACGACCGAAGGAGGCTGGTAGTTGATACCGCACTTGAAGCCCGTAGGACACCAGTCCACGAACTGGATCGTGCGCTTGGTCTTGATCGTCGCCACAGCGGCGTTCACGTCCTTGGGCACGACATCACCACGGTACATCAGACACGTGGCCATGTACTTGCCGTGGCGTGGGTCACACTTGGCCATCATCGACGATGGCTCGAACGCGCTGTTGGTGATTTCACCAACAGTGAGCTGCTCGTGGTAGGCCTTCTCGGCCGAAATCACAGGCGCGTACGAGCTCAACATGAAGTGGATACGTGGGTACGGCACCAAGTTGGTCTGGAACTCGGTGATATCGACGTTCAACGAACCATCGAAACGCAGCGACGTCGTGAGCGACGAAATGACCTGCGCGATCAGACGGTTCAAGTTGGTGTACGATGGACGTTCAATGTCGAGCGAACGACGACAGATATCGTAAATCGCTTCGTTGTCGAGCATCACGGCGATATCAGTGTGCTCCAACAGCGCGTGCGTCGAGAGCACCGAGTTGTACGGTTCCACGACGGCCGTCGACACCTGGGGCGACGGGTAGATCGTGAAGCCGAGCTTGGACTTGCGGCCATAGTCGACCGACAGACGCTCCAACAGAAGCGAGCCAAGACCCGAACCGGTACCACCGCCGACGGCGTTGAACACCATGAAGCCCTGGAGGCCCGTGCAGTTATCAGCGAGCTTGCGCACGCGGTCCAGCACAAGGTCGACAACTTCCTTGCCGATCGTGTAGTGGCCACGCGCGTAGTTGTTGGCGGCGTCTTCCTTGCCCGAGATGATCTGCTCTGGGTGGTACAGCTGACGGTACGTGCCCGTGCGCACTTCG
>JAADWC010000150.1:0-17061 GCA_023336095.1 Pythium pectinolyticum | reverse complement strand
CATCATTGGATAGAAGACATATAGCCGCACACTTTGAGCCCTTCAGTGTCAGAATCCGATAAACAGGTCAAAATTCCGGAGCGATTTTCTGTTCCTGGTTTAATTTCCGAGCCAAATCTTGTTAAGTACGATTTATTTTACGTGTTTTTTGTATGGAAGGGGTGTGGGTGGTCTAGTTGACTCAGAGACTGCTTGTTAATTGTCGCTCTCAAAATGGCAACATGTTTGTATGTGCATATAAATTACCCTGTATAAAACGCACAGTGTCCACTGTTGGGGTTTCGCAATATAAGATGTACAAGGTTTGGCTCGGATGAGCTCCTATTGAAAATTACGGTAGTGTTATCTGTCACAGCGGGGTATCAAGTTCCAGGCTTCAGTGGTGAACGCGCAAGAGATGTATGTACAGTCGTTGGACAAGGTGGGGTGGTCATGCTTCTGCGGTTTTGAGACCAGCGGGAGTGTATGATTTCAAGCAGTGCTTGAAAAACAGACGACAGAGCCCATGTTATGTATCCAAATTGGCTTAAATAAAGTACTACTTGGCTGGAAACCTCAGCGATTCCCTTTGTTTTCCTGCAAATGGATATGTTTGATTGGTTGTTCTGATAAGGTTTACGTCTTCTGATTGGCCAACTGATTAGAGGACGCGGTTCGGTGCTGTCGAGCAGATTGCCCTGAAAAAATGATTATGCTGCTCCTTCGTCTAGGCTATTTATGCACGGAACAACCACCAATCACAGGGCAAAGATGCTTTTAAGCAGATCTGAGCGTTGGGAATGCTCTGAGTACACAATGTCAGTGGAGATAAAGGTGTCGTGGGGGGACGACGCGGGGTGGAATTTGGTTTGTTCGGTTGTCATTTATTTCATAGTAATATAGTAGTCTGGGTCCTTTGAGAGCATTGGAATGACTACCGGTATTGTACACTGTCGTCGTAGATCAGTTGTTGAGCGTAGCCCGTGGCCATGTTACTGTCGTCGTCAATCAGTTCTTGAGCGTGGCAGTGTGTGGCCATGTCAAAGACGAGGATACGCGGCAGGATCACAATCATCGACAACGCTGCCGTGATCACCAGATCCATCAGCAAATGCAGTGCTTCCATTCGCCGGCGCGGCACGCACGTTTCGCGGGAAGAGTTGGACGTGATGTGTCAGCGACTGTCGAGTGGGTGGTGGTGTGATCATGTGCCTGCTGGGTTCGGCGGAGGCGCTGGAACGACTTCCCACTGGCATTGAACACTTCTCTAATCTTTGCCTTTTTGGTGGGATGGAGGGAGTTGTCTGGTGTATGTGAAAATGGTCGTTGCCCCGATCTGATCTAGTCGTAGTATTTCAAATGTACCATTTCCCATGAAGTTCTGGAACATGTCTCGAAAGAAATAGATGATAGTTGAGAAAGGGTACGTGCGCGTGTGTCACACACAGTGTGTGTTCTCGGATTCGCGGAATTGGGGTCCGTCGCTTATTCACCGTGATTGGCCGAGCGGCGCGTCGCGTTCCCGGCATGACCGGTGTGTCGCGAGTCGCGGGTGGTGTGTGAGAAAGTGCTCGCGCGCATCCAAGTGTTAAACCGCCAACTTGAGCACATGATCTCCATGACCGCATCGTTCACGGGATCCACCGGCAGCAGCAGCGTGGGGATCAATAAGAACAGCAGCATGAGCACTAGTAGTATCGCTGGTCCGGGCAAGAGCCACGCGGCGTCGCAGCAGCAAAAGGCGCAGGCCAAACTCACGGAGCTGCTCGCGTTGCTGGAACCGTTCGTGGATTGCGACGCCACGCGCAACATCGTGCTTCGGCTCACCGACTCGCGGCGGTTCCGCCATCTGCAGGATCTGCATGAAGAACTGGATGCGATCTTCCGACTGCTGCGGCTTGAGCACGTGGACCCAGAGCGCCAGTGGCGATCGGGATGGACACTGGACCGCGAACACGCGGAATCCAAGTTCCAGCGTGCACTGGCGTCCCGTGAAGTGCTCTTCCGAGAGCTCCACACGCCAAGTGCACAGCAAGAGGCGCTCGCCGTGCTGCTTTTGCTATGCAGGCCACAAAGTTCCATTTCCACCATCCGAATAAGCCGTCGTTGCGGTCTGCGGGTGGAGCTGTTGGTCCAGCAGCTACAGCTACGACGGCAACAACCTCCCCAAAATTCCGAACGGCGGAGCTGGTCCGGTCAGCGTTCCGCAAGCTCGTGAGTAAGTCCACACATGTTTCCATTCTATCCTTGTTCTTGTCACAAACACGAGTATTGTTAATTCTGTCCAAACTTTCCAACCCGGGGCGATTGTTGAACGATTTGACAACGTTTTTGATTGGTCAAAAATGCAGTTGAATTGTCCATGCCACCTGGCCCTACCTTTTGGTTTTGGAAATCTATGCGTATACAACCGCGGAGCGGTTGTCGGGCGATTCGCCTCGCACGGTTGATTCGAACGAGCTCGGAATTTTAGAGTAGAAACCACAATATCACAGACATTTTTTCCTTTCAATCGCTGATCGTATCGCAAAGCCAACAGCCAACGGTCACTTTCCCATCTGACCCTGTCTCAAATCAAATACAGTCGGATTCCCAGTCGATCCAAAATCCCTGGAAATGTCTGCCCCTTTCGATCCTTAACCCAGTCTAGCTATCGCACCAGGACAGTCACCTTCCCATTCCAAGGAACACAGCCACCTCTCAACACCCACTTCTCACACCAACACCACCTCCTACTCTCTCCGGCTTTGCTCTCTGTGTCTACGATCGCACCATTCACTATGTAGACCGCCAGACGCCACGGCAAACGATTGTCCGGACAAAACCGTCCGCGCAACACCGTGAAAGGCTAGACGCGAGATTTGCTGCTGCATCGGGATCGACGAATCTCACCGAATCCGAAGATGTTCCAGTCTCTAAAAAGCGGCGCGGAAACAGGCAAAAAACAAGACCGCTCCAAGAAAGCGAGATAAACGGGAACGGAAATCGCAAACAACTCCGTCAGCAGGCGATCCAGGTGGGTCAGCAGCGCGCGATCCAACACCACCTACACCACTGGCAGCGCATGATCCAGTAGCAGCGACTTCTCCAAGCCCATCGGGTGCCGTTCCACCACCATCGCAATCGACTCCATCAGCCGCATCTTCTCAAGAAGCAGCGAGCACCGCTGCAACACAAGTGCACGAACCAGTGACGGCGCCAGCAGCGACTTCACCACTGGCTTCAGCGGCTGCTCTAGTAGGAGCCACGGATGCCGCTGCCGCTGCAACACCAGCGCGACCGGCTCCATCATTCGCTTCAGCTACGACTTCCCCAGGAGCAGCGGACTTCAGTGCACAATCCAGCCATGGCGTCACTAGCCACTACACTACTGGCACCATCAGCGATCACTCCTCGCGCTTCGGCAGTTGAAGTTGCGTTGTCCGAATTTTCATCGCATGTTCTTTGGTGATGCATGGGAAACAGGCCGCAAAACAAACAGTATAATTCGCTGTTCAAGTATGTAATTCCAGTTGATCGCATTATCGACTACAAGAACACTTCGGTCGGAAGATTATGCCTCGTTGTGTACAGCAAATCCGTGTCTGGCGCTAAAACGAGTAGGTCCACGAGCGCGACATGTATAACATTTAAATATTCTGAGGGCACTTCGACCTGATCGCCGCGTGGAAAAAATCTCGGCAGCCCATGCTTCTTTCTCCACACCAGAAGGAAACAGACTAAACGCTCAGCACAGAGCAATTGGAGCAGATAATGGGATTATGGTATGTGGTATGAAGCCGTAGGGATTGCGCTTCAGCTTCTAGGTGTGTCAAACCCAGTGACGCAAGCATCCATCGATCCCTTTCGCGCGAAAGGGCACCAGTGACGTCCAGGTGGGGAGAAATTCTCCGGCGTGAGATGGACAGTCCTCTTCAAGTTTACTGAGCAACTCGGTTTGAGCAACTCGGTTTGGTGGACATGACCGCCGTACGATCGAATCTTTACCAAGGGAAAGGCGTCGGTGTTGATGCTGTGAAAGCGCTCAAGCCTACCACTAATATCTACCTACTTGCCGGCTACTGTAAAAGAGGATCGGACATGCTGTCGTAGCTGATATTTTCCGCACATCGATCAACCAAACCACCACGCTGGCGATCATGACGTCGAGTAGCGTTGTAGCTGGCTACTCGACACAAGTGACTTTCGACATAAGTGACTTACCTTCATCGCGTTCAACTGCAAGTCCGAGTTTATCATGAGTTCAATCGATACTTTTCTGGCTTTAGATGTGCGTCATTTATGTTTTGGTGGATGTAAATTTTTCAGTCATCAACTCGTGTTCTGGCCGCCATAGCTTTACCGTTCGGTAAAAATCACCCAGATCACCTGTGTGCTGCATACACTGGATCCACCACCAGTTCACCATTCGCACCACTAGCCACTTCTCCAGGACCAGTGGGACAAGCTGATCCCGACCGAAGTTGTTGAATCTTGTCGACGTCCCAAATGAGTCGTAGATGGCGACTTCTTTCGTGCCACGGTCATCAACGACAGAAGTGTAGTGATTGTTTCGCCAGTTGACCACTGTGCATACCATGGAAACGGTTGGGTCTCGAATATAGGTTTCTTGGACTTGTGATCGCTGTTTTCCGAGACACACGCTAGTGCATCAGCAGCCTCAATTATACCCGGCTTAGTGGTGAATTTTCTCGAGTAGCACCTCCAACGTGTCCACCCCACCTCATGAACACGAGCAGCGCTTCAGGCCGTGTTGCACTGAATTCGTGTGGAGTACGCAGCAGTCTTATGTTTCTTCAGTCTCACCATCGGTGGACCATGCTTGGGTCGTTGCAGTTGATTGAGTCGGAGTTTGTCTCTCTTGACTCTATACGCGTCATCATTGTCGCTTGGAATATCACTCATTTCCTGTTCTACATCATCCATGTTTCGTCCGTGGACTTCCATGTTCCGCCCATGTATCTACTCGACGACTGGAGACTGACGATGCGTCAACCACCAGGACGTGTTCCATCTCAACTAAGAAAAGGTTGTTCGCCTGTGACAACTCTAGCGACGCTTCGCCACCGACAGCCGGGGTTACCGGGGTTATTCATAGACACCAGAATAAAAGACACGTCCATAATGGTGACAGCAACCCCCCCCCCATCAGTCGGATGACGAGATCACCTTTCCCGGCCGCGAGGAGCGCACAGGCGCCTCCGATGCACAGTGAGTGTGCCGAGTAGTCTTGTTTCTTGAGGCCCATGCTGTGGGCGGTGTCCTTGATGGCCGCTGCCACTGCGTCCTTCTTAATGGTTGCTGTCTTCGAGACTGACGTGAGGTACGGACCCAGGGTCTTTCCGTTCCTAGTCCACCGTTCTCGGATGCGAAGACATTCTTGTGCTATGTCTACTGGACAACGCCTTGGGTCCTCTGACTCTTAGTGGCGGACGGTGACTCCCTGCCCGATCTGATCGCCCTTGTGTGTCTCGTACACTATCTCGACCGAGTGTACCCTGGGCCTCCGCTGGGATCTGTTCTCCGACCTTGTTCCGGATGATCGCGTTGTGGGCTTTCACGCAGTGTGTGCGCTCTACCTCTGTCAATTTGTCTTGAGTTTGAGCCTCTGTCGAGGAAGAAGAACCCCAGTACGGTGGAGTTCCATTGTAGTCTTCCTTCGTCGCTGGAGCTGTTCGCTCGCTGGCGCATCTGGAGCAACATCGATGTAGTAATTGGCTGTTTTCGGTCCACCTGACTGTTTGTGCGCTGGTAGCCCTGAGCGATGAGCTCAAATTCCGGATCACGGTAATCGAGCCTATCATTCCGAGCCGATTTGTGGGCGAAGGCAACTGCTGCCATCTTGCTGTCAAAGGTTTGGAACTTGTTTCCTCGCTTGTTCTTGTTGTGGCCTTCGGAAGCGCACAGTCCAGCAAACAGTCCGACCATTCTCGCTTGGTGCGCTCTGGGCAGCTTGTCGATTCACACGGGAAACCCGAAGTCGTTGCAGAACGACTCCCAGAACTTGAAGTTTCTTGTGTACAGTTCGAGGGTGGATCCGGCCACCACCCGCTCTCTTGAGTTGGTCGGTCTTTTCCTGCAGGCGCTGCAGTGGTGAGTCAGCAGTACATCAACCCAGTTATATTCTCTGTGTACATCGCACTGTGCGATCCGATCCACAGTTTGTCGCGCTCTGTGCGTCGCGAAATGCAATCGATGCCTGGCCTGGAGCATCGCGCATCGACGTAGGTCGGCGTGGACGCGCCTCTCACCTTCCGGATGGTATCTTCCGTCTGGCGATCGCGGCAGTAGATGGGTATGTGGCGCCAGGCGTCCTGCACTGATAGATATTGCCCCCCACCTCTCCGTCGCTGCCGCCAGTGCGTGTGAGACCACGTCCGCCTTCGAGTGGGACCCGTGGGTGAATCTTGCGCGTTTCTCATCGTGATGATGGTCTGACCATTTTCCTCTAGTACTTCCGTCGACGGATTCGGCTCGAACAGTATCATGGGGATTCCGGAGAACGCGTTCTCGAAGACCAGGTCTTTCCACCACGCAAGGTCCTTCTGTAGGAAGTCACTCATCGGAACGCCCGGTGTTCGCTGGCTCGCACAGTTCAGCTGTAGGGCTACGAGCCGCTGGATGAACGGCTTCGATACCGGTATGAAGTTGATCACGTGTCTCAGCACGCTGGCAATGCTGTCGAGTCTTTTCCTGGAGATGTACATCTTGGACATTGCCTCTCTGACCGTGGTTTACACCTTGTCGATCCTCCTCTGAGGAATGGAGACCGTCTCCAGAGGAATGCTCCAGTCGATGCCGACGGCGTGGACGTGAACTTGCCTTCGTGCCAGCCTTCTGATCCGAATACGAGCTTGACCCCGTCTCTGAAACGCTTCTCTGCTTGCTCGAGTCTATCGCCGATGTCGACTTCGATGAGCACGATGTCGTCGACCCACTGGAAGATCCAGAATGCTTCCTGGAAGCCCAAGATCGACGAAGCGCCCGTGCGCTGATAGTGCCGGACTGCTTTCCCGAGAACCGCGAAGAAGCCTGGCGATGCAGTCCATCCAAACACTGCCATGCCTGATACGATGCCAAAGGGCGTGCGCGGTAGCTGCCTCCCCAAACGCCGGCGCGTGGGATACGTGCACCGGCACGTGGTGGAAGGCGTCGGCAATGTCCGCGCCCAAGGCATATATCGCATACCCTGGAAACTGGCGACGCAGGTCGCGAACGCGTCGTGCGATGGACGGGTACTGGTCCCACGTCGCGTCCGGAGACGCGGAGGAGTCGGTCTGGTCGTTGACAGAGGCGCCGGCCGGAGCCGCAAGATCATGGATGATGCGGTCATCAAAATGCAACGGAGCATCTATTTTTCGGAACAAGAGCGAAGGCGCTCGACTGGAAGCCTGGCTTCGCCACCAGGGTGGTCATCGTGGCGATGATGCATCGGCCCCGATAGTAATCCGCCAGCAGCTTGTGGATGACGACTTGTGCTCCTTTGAAGGCGCCGGGATAGTTCGCCGGAACTGGACGAGCACCTACGCGTCCCGCAGGCGAAATCCATGTGGGAACAACGCCCGTGTGGGCAATAGCGCACACCAGCTCGAGCTGGGGGTACGTGGTTAGATGCTGGCGATACAAGTCTGGCCGCAGGGCCTTGTTCGGACGCTGGTCCTCCACGGTCTGACCGCAGAATAAGGCGAGCGTGCCGCTGATGCCGAGCGATGGGTCCGCCACCATAGTATCCAGGATGCGCACGTCGTCGACTGGTATATGGACCAAGGGTCCGTCGCCTGGCTTATGGAAGGCTGTGAGCCGAGGAAACGGGATACGGAGGCGCCTGTCGACACTCCGCATCGCGTCAAAAACGTCTCTTGGAACGTAACAATCGACCTGGTCTATCGTACACGACCGCGGTGGCGCGAAGTCGAAGACGGAAGCCGTGTTCCGTGCCGAAGTCGATCTTGTCGCTCTGGGCGGCGGAAGTCGAACAGGAGCGTGGCTCGGTGCAGATTCGATCACTGGGTCGAAACGGGCGGCAATGAGAGGTGCAACGTCGTGAAGATCGAGCATGACCGCAAGTCGGATGGCCCCAATGCGTGGCCCGTCGAGGGAGAAACTGTGTCATTGGGATTGGTGGGTCTGTGGTACGCCACAGGGCACAGCGACGGCAACAGAGCCGCCTGGCGGTTGATCCATGATCCAATTGCACAGCCCATCATCTGCGGCGCCGTAGTGCTCGCGTCGCACGTGTCGTAGACTGACGATCGGCGACCCGGTGCCATGAGCGCCGACTGCCGCGATCCATGGGCGTAGATACACCACCCGGCGCCCTTGAGCAGCGCCATGTTGATCACAACGGTGGAATCCATAAACAGGGTGGTAATTGCGCTAGGATCACGACGGTGAAGCCAACGGAGGCAATGGAGGCGGCCCTGGGCCTCCATATCGTTGTTCGTTTTTGCTGGCGCAAAGGCCATGGCTTGCCACTGAAGCAAACTGTCTTTCTCGTTCCACACGCACCACGCGCAGGCGCTGCGGGAGGAAGGGGACCGCCGTCGAACGCCGCGTCGACGACGGGAGATGCTGTGGTAGCCTGAGTGGTCGAAGGATGTGGCGGCTGCGCGGGCGTCTGACGCCTCGATGACGCCGCCCCTGGGACTGGCGTCGGCGAATGGATGCGGGTGCTGGAACTGGTGAGTACCGAAATGGTTGATGGAGGGGGAGACACAGTTGTAATGAAAGTCGAATTATCTCTGGAACATCTGCGGTCTGACCGTACAGTACTCCCCGCTTCCCATCAGTGGTTCGAGTGGTCGGACTTGAGCTGCCCGTGCTTCGCCACGATCCCGTCGGCGACTGCCGGTGGCAGCGCTGTGAGTGAGTGCTCGCGCGTACACCCTCGGAAGTCGCACTCTTTCAGAGTCTGGTGGCGCAGGCAGTAGTCACGGCCTTCGTACTTGGGCACCTGCGCAAGAATTTGGGGCGGCACCACTGTCTGCTGAGCCTGACCCGACGTCGCCGGCTGTGACGACCCACGTTCGTGAGCGTGACCACCACCCCCGCGTCCTGGACGCGTGGCGTGTGGTCGGCGAGACGATCCTGCCGGCGCGGCCAATATGAGAGCATGTGCTCGAGGCGCTGGGACACGAGGCTGCATTGCTTGGTTGGGCAAGACCGAGTTCATAATGGCGTCGTGCAGAACGTCGTTGACATACTGCTGGTAGCCGGTGGAGGCGCGGTTCATGGCCTGGACAGCTTCGCGCTCGAGATCTATACCCGCCAGAATGTTGTGGTACAGTGAAGAAAACACGGTGGTGTACAAGTTGCACATGGCAGTGAGGAGCGCCGTCGAAGCCCTGTGGCGAACAACATTGGTGGGGTTCCCGTGGACGGCACGGAAAACGCGAGCGACATCGTCAGGATACCGTACAGACGCAGCCTCCTGGATGGCGTGCAGTGCGCGGTGGAGATCTTCGGCCGTGCGGATCTGGAGCACGGGCACGAGTTCGACGCCATTCCACTGGGAGGCATCGTGTGTGACCAACCGTTGGTCACCGTGGAACTGGGCATCGTCGGAGAGGAAGTAGTCCAGCTCGCGAGTGTGGAAGTCGACAGCGAACAGCATTTTTGCGGTGACCTTCGTCGCTCGGTATCGACGACCGGAATTACTCGATCTGGAGCAACCGGCGGATCTGGTCCTGTGGATCGGAAAGATAGTACGTATTAATATCCTGGTCTGTACCTGTGCAAGGGCGAACCCGAGCGGCTCTGCTGACCGCAAGATTATTCGTGAGCGGAAAGCGGTCGGCACCGGTCTGGCGACGCCTCGGGGGTCGATCACGATCACGAGAGCGCGCGAACGGTCGTCCGCGACGCACGAAATCCGGCGATTCTGAGCGGTGAGAGCGGTCGTGGCCGTGGCTCCGGCCGCGCGCGTGCTGGCCACGACCGATATCATCGGCATTGGCGTCGTACGTAGCTTCTGTTCGGTGGTGACGCTGGTCGCGTGTAGCAGAGGCAGGCACCGTCGCGTGGGCAATGGCAGCCACGGCCACGGCGGCGGCCGGTGGCGCTGTCGTATCGGCGATCTGCAAAGCGGGCTGGGTCTGGAGTTGTTGGCGCTCGAGGTGTGTCTGCATGTTGGTCACAGCCGTGGCAAACTGGCTCATCTGTCGGTTCCCGAGATCAAACTGGCGAGCTGTGGCCTCGTCGCGGCGGCGATTCTCTTCCCGTTGCTTCTGGAGCATGGCGAAAAGGAACTGCTCCGCTGTGGTTAAACCAGGCGGAACTTTGGGAAGAACGACGGTCGCAGTGGCTGTAGTTGACCGGCGCTGCTGCTGCTGGCGGCGCCGACGTCGACGTCGGCGCGATTTCCGTAACGGCCAAGTCATCTCGTGAGATCAGCGGTCCCTCGAGCGGCGCACGGAGCGGCGGGTCGTCGTCGGAACCCCCCCTCATTAGCGATAGTCCCACGCGGGTGGGTCAGCGCGATCACGAAGTCCACAGGGACGGCACTGGTCGAAGCTTCTGCCGGAGAAACGTACGGCACTGACACAGCGCCGATGTCGATAGTGCCACTGGCCACAGGGTCAGCGGCCGTGAAACTGGAGAGCAAAGCGGCTCTGGTGCCGTTCGAATCGGACAGCGGAGCGTTCTTGAACTGGTTCCATCCCGTGGCAAACGGAGCTGGTGTGACCGACACGGCCAGGCCGTGGCCGTAACCCACCATGAATTCCTCCGCTGGGATCATGCGCCCGTGGAGATCCGCGAGTGGTACCACAGCGATCACAGGATCGTCTGTGGTGTGGCGGGGGAGCGAGATGATGCAGACGAATGCGGAGCCAGGCTCCACGATGACGTCGATGTCGTCGACGAGAGACACCGCTGCCGCCCGTACGCCTGGCGTCTGGAGGGTCAGCTTCGTGTCGTTGCGCGGCGACGACAAGAAGTAGCGGGTGATGCGCGCGAAACGGAATACCGCCAGCAGCGGCCGTTCGTCGAGCTCGCGCGAGAGATCCAGATGCGGGTGCGTCAGTCGCCAGTACGGGATCCAGACGGTCTCGTCCAAGTAGGCGCTTACTCTCACGCGGGTCACCGCTCGCCGTCGTCCACGACAAAAGGGCGACCGATCCGTCGGCTTGAGGTTCCTGGGTTCGCCGGTCCAGATGGCGTACAGGGGACCGCTCCACTCCGTGTCGTCGAGTTCCTCTGGGAACTCCAAGCGCACCGCGCGGCCGCGAAGGGCGATACCATGGACGTTTTCTTGGGAGGGTTCGAGAGAGGCCGCTCAGGGCGGTACGCGGACGTGTTCATCAAAAATTCGTGCAGCGTTGGCTGCTTCTTCTTCTTCTTGGTCTTCGTCGACCGTGGCGAAACAGAGAATGCCTGGCATCTACTGTTCTCCACGGTCCTGAATCATCCGGTTCCATACGTGGTACACACTACTTCTGGAACCGACCACTGTCAGTGGCAAACAAAAAGTCGAGTTTATTCAAGATGAAAGGGTATCATGTTTTATCCTGACGAACGATTTGAGACTCGGTGTCGTATCCACGAAGGTCCCAACCAGACGCGAAGGATGCTTGTGGTCTCGTTTGCCGCGTCGCTCAACAGCCAAAATCTTGGTCGGGCACTCCGATATGCTCAAATCAGACTGAAGCAAAGGAGGACCATGAACGCACCCACCTGATAGTTGTATCTACACGTGCATGATGCCTGATCAATACTTGATCAATACACATCCGTTCCGGTATCGTCCACCGTCGCGATCTTGGATAGATGTCGAGCTAGGATATTGGTCAACATCGCACCGGGTTGTGGCCTCCCATCACGAATCAAGAAGTCGTAGATACCTAAACGTTTTACCCGCAAGTGTTTGAACGTATGTCGCGTTTGACGTTTTTACCGTTCAAGGTGTGTGCATGAGAATGAGTTCGTTGTGGACGGTCCATCATAGCTGGTTCGCGGGCGCCGACCACCACGCCACCATCGTCGTCTTCTTTCCCCTCATCCTCGGCGTATTATTCCTCCCGCCCTCTTCCTACGCGTTCACGTCATCGTCCTCTCCGTCGTCACCGGCCTTTTTGCTTTCTTCCTCCTCCACGTCTGCGTTGCCATCCTCCTCCTATTACTTCTCTGCCTTTTTTATTCATGTCGACGTCGTCATCTCGATCGGATCCGATCCGACCGGGGGGGGGGGGTCGGGGATCGAAAATGAGCCGACATGCACATCACAGACAAAACCTGTGCAATCTAAATGGAATAGGTCAGTAAACCACGTTAACCGTGGCTTTTTTTTGCTCTCCGAGAGCTTCTCGTCCTCCCCTATCCCTTCTTCCGCCCTGCAGATACGAGACTGGAGTTATTGTAGTCTACGTACAGTATTAGGTCGGCAGTGGCGCTGACGTGCTTGCCTCATATGCGCCAGACAGACACTGTTTGGATCGGAAAACAAAATCGCTGGCGTGGTCATCACCCGAAAAGCGCCAACTGAGTTTGCGGTGTTTTGATTCGGTTTCCGGCGAGTCAGGGTGACTGTTACCTGCGTTGAACAGTCCATTAGCCAATGGCTTGCCGATGTATTCGTCGATTCAGAACTATCGCCCTTGGCTCGGATCTGTTGAGCGATGGGATAGGCGGTTTGATTGGTTGCGGGTGGGGGAGGGAAGGGCCACGATCTGTGGCCCACGGAGCTCAAACGAACGGACTTCTGTGTACTTCAACCTGACGCACACGAGGTGGCATGGGAAACTCAGACAATCGTGGACTCGTAAGACTGGATCCAATGAGCTGGATCTCACGCACCATGCCCAAGCACAAATCCACGCGAAATGTTCATGCCCAGGTGTGGTTGCGATCCCGTTCTACTGAGTGCAATCACGCACACAACCTCTCACGGGGCTAGTTGGTAGCGCCATCGAAAAAGAAACGCATGACTAGAGAGGATGGGCTAGCTGGACTTCTACACGAAGCACTACCTATATGAGGACAAGTATCGTGGGATGAGGATGATTTTTGTTTCATGTGTGGCTTGTTGAATGCGAAAAAGCGACGATATGTAACCTTCTTTCCTACTAAGCATGATGTGCAACAAATCATCTGCGATACTAAATACTGTCTGTAAACGGACGAGTGGAGTACGGACGAACGAGCCCGTGGGAACTGCGTGTGGTGGGGAGTACAACAGCAACTGTGCTGTGTGAATGTGTGTGTGGGATGGCAGTTGGCCGCAGAGAGAGCGCCAATTTCGCTGCACAAAGCTGCAGCATGCAGTGGATGGTGGCTTCCACACACTCGGTCGTGGCGGCCGTGCCGTGGGCGCACACGCCACAGTTGCACACCAACGGAAACGACCCGGCCGGTCGAGACGCCTGCACGCGGCGAAGCACTGCGGCGAAAGGTGCGACGCCGGCGCGCCACGCGGCGTCCTGACGCGGAGTGGTGGTCGGCAGGGGCAGGAGCAGCAAACGCAAGTGCATGTGGCGCGGCACGCAGGGTGAAGTACGGTAGCGCCAACGCCAACACGTCGTGGCCACGTGCAGGCGACGCGACACAGTCGCCGCCGACTCTTGGTCAGGGCTCGCAGCGGGATCGGCGGCAACGTCATGACGGCAGCTGCGGCAGCGGTAGCGGCGTTCTAAGCCGCAGTAATCGCATCGTTGATCACCAACGACTCGGCGTCGGCGCGTGGGGCCGTCAAGGAGATCGTGGCGATCTCGGTCTCGGTGGTGGAGACGGCGCTGTCGTCACCAGTGGCAGCACTGGTGTGATCACTGGGGTACTTGACCGTCGTGGCGGTGGATGTTGGCGGCTTGGCGCTGGAAAAGAATTCCAGAATGCCAGCGAAGAGCGACATGAGCGTGGAGTGCACAGACACACACGCCTCGTGGACGAGGTCCACAGCTTGGTGGACCATAGATCAGACGCTAGAGGTGACGGCGCGCATGCGCTGTTGGCTAGGCACAAGCATGCTGAAGTAGATCTTCAGTGGAGGAGGAGGAAGGAGGGAGGAGCTGGTGACTTGGGCGGTTACCGGCAAATTGCAGAATGAATGGGCTCCGACTGAGCCGCAAGTGTGGCAGCCAGCAGCCGCGCCGGTCGACTTTGTGGCCTAAGCTGGTTTAGGGTAGAGCTTGGTGGTGCATGTTTTTTCTTTATTGCTGGAGCCACACGCGAGCAGAAACCTGGGCATCAGTCGCGATCCTCTCTTTCCCTAGCCACCAGCATTGTCGTGTCCGTTCCAACCTACCATGTCTAAGTATTTGGGAAACGTCCAGAGTCACATATCCACGTCATTTTCTTTTTTTCTAATTCACAGAATGGCTTCTTAATCACAATCAGGAAGCTTTCCATTGTACGGTTAGACCGTCCTCAAAAGCAACTGGATGGAGGGATCACACGCAACATCGCGCTGTCATTCCTCACTCTTCAAACCCAAGACCTCACACACAGGCACAGGCACAAGACCAAGACCAACCACACCATGGAATATTGCGCGGACACCACGGTGGGGGAAACCAGTGTTTTCAGCGTACACACGACATGATCTACGTCTCCGCATTGAGAGCGGAGGTGGAGGTCATGCGCCTGCGCACAGACTGCCAGAAACATAAAGAAGTTGCATGTATGCATGCTGAGAATACCAAGTTGGAGCGCGGGCACCAGCGTTGAGGCCACGCTACAGGCTGTTCTCAGCATTCATGCCGCGGTCGAGAAATGCTCGTTCGACAAGGAGCGTGAGTTGAAGCAACGTAGGAGACCGTGGAAGCCAAGTCAGTGCTGGTATAGGTGATCAGATGCGTCATGACTGATGAGGATGCGCTTACTGCGCTCCACCGGAACTTGTGGAAGGGCAAGCACGAAAGCCGTCAAATCACTTCAAATTGAAACAGTATCGAAGACTATGCTGATCAACCAAATCATGAACAACAAGGCGCTGGGAAAAGTACTCTGGATAAACTCAGCAGAGGTCGCTAATCTGGCTGTGTCCATCTCACGAACGCCAGGAAGGTGTGAAGAAGATCGTGTGCAACCGGAAAGTATAAATTAGGTTTAGTCAAATCCCACCACTTTGCACGAAGTCAAAGCCGCTCAGAAGAAGATCGTGGACTGCCTGACCGACGAAATCGAGTCGCTCTACTCATACACCTGTGTTCAGGGCCGCTCAGGCAGGAGTAGTGGGTGAGCTATCAACTCGTAGATTAGAGTGACTATGAACTTGTCAAGCTCGGTTGATGCAGTTGATAAGGCAGCATCCGTCCAGGTCACAGAAGTTGCGGGACACAAACAGGGTACACGCAAACGCACTCGCAGAGGCGGAGAGCATAAAACGCGGTGTTTTAGCTGTGCGACAACCAGGTAGATGAAATTTCAACAGTAACATATCGCTCTTCCCTCTTTGTGCTCTTAATCTTCCCCTTGGTCACTTCCAAACTCTTCATTTCTTGTCGCGCAGATTCGGTGTTGCATCTGACTTCGCCTCAAGCACCGTGCGAGCGCCTGGGCCGGCAATATGTTTTCTCTCAGTTCGCTCGTAGTGGTCTTGAGAGCAGCCTCGTAAGCGCCACTGCCGCCCTGGACTCCGCTCTCCACTTCTCGTTTCTCTCTGTTTGGGACCGAATACCTCTCTTCTCTGCGGCCGTGGGTGCGGATACTCCTCCGTCTTCGGCTCACGACTCTATTCCTCTGCCTGCGAGAACTAGGTCGCTCCTTTACTGTTTGTCTTGTGATGCGGCCGCCAGCGATCCAGGCTTGTTGCCAAGGACATCGTTGATCAAGAGCGATGCCAATCACCACCGAAAACCTCTTGGAGCAAAAAAGTGAACGCCGCGAACGAGGTTGCATAATGCACAAAAAAGCAAGCTGAAATGCGTTGACAGATTCTCTGGGACTTGTTTTCCTCCACAGCTATCAGTCAAATTGCGGAAAATCACTTTGTACTATTGTTCGTTTTTAGGCAATTTAGGCTTTAATTGGGTAAAAATGATGACCACCAGTGCCCAATATTGTGTTTTGGGTAGTGAATTGTCGCAAACTCGAACTTTGAGCCGGCTCTATCCAATCGGAATGCACGATTCTTGGTGGAAATGCATAGAAACCAGATGATCATTACCAGTTTTTTTCTGCCAACGAAAAGGCGTTCCGGAGCTCATTGTTTAGCCCCCCCCCTAAACCGGTCTGGTTGACTCAGAGATTGCTTGTTAGTTTTGACGAAAACGTCGATCAGACAACGTTGGAACATGTTGGGACATAAAAGACCTGTTAAAATATCCGGTCCCCTCGCCATCCCTGAATAAACTCACAGCGGAGAGAGTGGTTCTAGCAACACACACCTGTGACAACCAGCAACACGACCGAACCAGCAGAACAGTCAACGGCGTAAACCACGTCCATCGAAAGAAGAAGTGAATTGTGTGGCCATATAACTCGCGACTGGATTTTGCATGGTGTCCACACGAAATTCATCAAAGTCGTATTTAATCGAGTCGTTTTGTAGTTGGAAGGTGTCCTCAATGGTCGGCGGACACGAAGCAACCTGGAAACCTTGCCGAAGCGGAAGAAGACGCGGGCCGTGGCAGCGGCCGCAGCTGACTCGAGCTCCGACGATGACTTTGTGAGGCGAAAGCGTCCACAAGTGAAAGCGTCCCGCAGCAAAGCAATATATGTGGAAAAGAAAGCCAGTCGACCCTGACTGCAGTCTGACGACTGATGGCTTGAAGAACACAATAACAATATCCTTGCTCAGGCGTGTCCACCTGCGGAATCACCGAAACAGACCGTCTGGTGTTTTCGCAGGAGGCGTAATACATTTCTCGTTACCGAATCGAATGGGGGCAACAGAAACGATACCTGCAGTGGTAGTGGTAGTGACGGCGGCCACGACTCCAGTCGTGCCCGGGACAGTGGCTCTAAAGACGGTGAGAGAGATGTCCCGACGGACGGTCCCAGTTTTGGGCGCGCACAGATAGCTTGCGCCACGCATACGCACTGCATGCACTCACTGCCTGGTACCAAACGCACTGCCAGTCAGTGATGCTACTAGCATGGCATGGCATCCGCTGACAGCAGCACGACTCGACCAAAAGTAGTCGACAT
>JAADWC010000149.1:0-17146 GCA_023336095.1 Pythium pectinolyticum | reverse complement strand
CGACGGCAGTGTCGACGAATGTCTATGTTTCGAAATCTGTCAATATTTCCATACATTTCTCTAGATATGAGAAATATATGAGCGCTCATTCTTTCAGCTCAGCGATAAATCTGAGTAAGTTGGCCAATCACAAACCACCATCTGCTCGTATGGAGATTCAAAAGGCAGTTTCGCAAAAATCTGGTCAAATCTGATTGGCTCTGTTATCCCGTCAACGACGGGATAAGACTCAAGGTTTTTCTTATCCCGTCATCGACGGGATAGCGGCGGCGGGTGAGTTAAGCCGCGCTGGCGATGAGGAGCTCATATCCTTGAAAGAACTGTTCCGGTAGTAGTACTAATCAGTGCGGCTTACAATAAGTAGCTGGATCATGGCCGTTATGAGAGTCAGCACACACGGCGTGCGGCATCGAGAAGCCGTAGTCGTGAGCGAGGCAATGGCCGTCGCCACCGTCGAGACCGCAGCCACAGCCACAGTCGCAGTCGCAGCCATTTCCGAATACGGAAAACTCCATTTCCACTTGTGCATGCCGGGTACACACAGACAGGTACCGTAGAGATCAAACCGAGTCAGGGGCAAATTCATGTATTCCAGATCAAGCAAACTACGCGTCTCGTTGGCGACAGTCAGCGAGACTGCCCCAGGGACGTGGAGGGTGGGTTGTTCTTGACTTGGTTCTTGGGCTGGAGCCGGCAAATCTGGAAGTGACCCTGCCCAGACCGGCGGCGGTTGGTTCTGGGCAGAAACCACCGTCACTTCCAAATATGGAAATCCCCATTTCCGAATACGGAAAACTCCATTTCCACTTGTGCAAGCCGGGTACACACAGACAGGTACCGTAGAGATCAAACCGAGTCAGGGGCAAATTCATGTATTCCAGATCAAGCAAACTACGCGTCTCGTTGGCGACAGTCAGCGAGACTGCCCCTCAGAGGAGCGTAGGATGCGTGTCTTGTTCTGGACTACAGAATCTGCCCGTGACCCGGATACCATGGCCGTTGCGATCCTTGTCGAGGTGTCGGTGGTCAAACGCGTGTAGCGACGGAAAGAGTCTGAAACCCACCGACCTTGGAACTGGATGGTTGTTTGGTCCACGCCGGCTCTGTACAAATGCGGCGCGCCGCCGATTCGCAGCGAATGTGTACCGTACGCGCCCGGGGCAGCGCCAACGTCTGCTGCTGCTGTCTTGATTGCTTTGGTCACGGCCTGCACGGATACTACTCCCACACGTCCATTTTCGTTGAACGTAGCCGCTGGCCAATCTGTCGGGAGATGCCGATGAGCGCGCTTCAGCAACACCGCGCCAAACACTGGGCAAATGAACCTGTGGCCGGATCTTGTCAGCATGCGAGTAGTCGCTGTGCCGTCCTGGTTAGTCTTACTGCCGCGTAGCGTCATGTACACAGCTTCTGCGTTCGCTGGTTGACTCGTTGCCTTGCCGTGGTCGTCGACGATCACCAAGTCGCGAGCGCGTAAGACAAACCACTTAACCCTTTCGTGAACGCAACTCTTACATTAGAAATAGACCGACATACAATTTTCAAGTACAAGCTCTGCCAAACGTGTAAAATTTACACGTTTGGGGTTATCAGATATTCCCGAGGTCCCTTTTCGGCTTTCCTTTTTTCGAAGGGGGATGTACAAAACGGCCGTTTCACTTTGGTACAACAACACAACGGGGCCGAACGTGTAAATTCTACACGTTTGGAAGGGCAATTTCCACGTGTGTGATTGGTCAGAAGTCGCACTGCTTCCGGATAGGTCGTCTTCAGACGACGACCACTCGTTTTTTCAGCAAAAATACGCGTATGTTTGGAAACTTTGGCCGTGAAAACTTCCGTGGAGTAGATTCTTGAAGATGAGGATCACCCACACGCAGCAATCATCATCCACAATCTGGGCGGGAGAGCTTCCCCTCTGCGAGTGATGCAAGCTGTAGTAGCGCTCCAGAGCACGCATTTGAGCAATCGTGCTGGTTCGAGATTTCCATCGTTGCGTGCAGTCTTCGATACCAAACAGGGCGCTCTCTGTATTCTACCACGGTGAGCTTTCATTGACGCTGTGCTCTCTGTCTCTCTATTGCTATGAGCTTATTTGATACACATGGAACCGCGTTGACTAGATTGTTCACCACGCGATTGGGTGACAAGAAATGATCGAAGTCTCAAGCTGTGCTGGCAAAGATTGGAACTATCGCGCCCTTCAATTCACGTAGCACTCAGGTATGACCAGGCTCGCTATCTCCTTTCTCCTTCTCCACTGACATATTTGCTTACTTGTAGCTCAGCTGCGCTCATGCGATTGACGCATCTCTACCACTGCAAACACTTCCCACACACGCAAGACTGCTGATCAACAACTCTGCCGTCGATACACATGTGTACCAGAGCCGCATTGGCGCTCTCCGCACTCATCTTGTGCTTGTTGTGCTCGTGATATGTGTGTCTTGTGCCCGTTGTGCACGTGGTGCGAGGAAGTGAGGCAGCGTGAAGTAGGCCCTTGTGATCGGGATTGCTGCAGACGATTAGTGGAGATGAGATGAAGAGAAGCTATCGTGGACGCCAGATCACGAACGGGGAGGGGAGTGTTCCAGGCTGCCGTTCCGGCGTCACCCGCGATCTGGACGAGTCCATCGTGCTTTTAGACAGTGTGTAAGGCCACCAACCAAAGGAGGCTTGATGTATCCTTTGTGATCGAAATGACGTTTCGTCGATAGCGGTGTTCTTGTTCTCTTGTCGCATCGTTTTTTCGTTTGATGTCTGATGGTGAACAACAAGTGGGGCTTATGGGCTACACCACCCCATGGAAGGCGTTGCTTCGCCATGGGAACTTGACACACAGAGTGACTGTGAATGCACTTGAACAAACTGGCGTCTGTCCGAAATTGGTTGGAAATAGACAGCTCATCCATTGAGGCGAAGAAGCTGTTGTGATATCTAGACATAGTGAGATCAACACAATCGCCACTTTCACGCATGTCTGATATTACGCAAAATTGGACAGTTCAGTATGTGGTCCGCATGAAACAAGAATATTGACCAGCACTTTACTCAAGCCAGATAGGCACAAGGGTGGCGCCAGCTACGTCTGTGCACAATCCGTTGTTAGACGCGCGCCGAAGCAAAGCGAAAGGTACGACGCGGTGGGAATCGAACCCCCGCTGCTCACGTGGACCACAGCGACACAGACGACTCCACCACTGGGAGATGCACGAGACGCGACCGGTTGATAGTCTTTACCTGGATGCAAACAGACAGGATACACAACATGTCAGATCTATAGCCAGCAAGCAAAGAGAGCGATAGCAACAGCGTAGCTGTATCGGCAACAAACGCACACGAGAGGAGACGGCCGAGCCAGTGGTGGCGGCTCTGGACGCGCGCCGAATCAAAGCGAAAAGTACGACGCGGTGGGAATCGAACCCCCGCTGCTCACGTGGACCACAGCGACACAGACGACTCCACCACTGGGAGATGCACGAGACGCGACCGGTTGATAGTCTTTACCTGGATGCAAACAGATAGGATACACAACATGTCAGATCTATAGCCAGCAAGCAAAGAGAGCGATAGCAACAGCGTGGCTGTATCGGCAACAAACGCACACGAGAGGAGGAGGCGGAGACAGTGGTGGTGGCGCCAGATGCGCGAAGACTAGGAGAGAGCAGGCGCGATTGGCGATCCGTGCTCAATTGATCGGAGAACCGACCAATGAGTGGCAGTATCGACACCATTTCTCTAATTTTAGCCCCACCAATTACCTTGAGAAATGTATGGTTTATTCCGACAATAAACAATACAAAAGCAAAGATGTTTGGAGGCGATAAAGGCGACATTTAGACAAATCAGGTTGTCAACCCTTGTCCAAAATTTGTCAGAAATAGACAACGGACGCAAGCAGCATCTTCGCCTCAAGACATAGTGAGATCAACACAATCGCCACATTCATGAATGTCCAAAATCAAGCCGAATAGGACAGTGGATGTTCCAGAACGAAATCGAAGATCATTGATAGAGGACCAGCAAGTACGCCGCCAGCTTCTGCAGATAGGTTTGGAGAGAATACGGTATTCTTGTTTAGTTTTCTGCTTGGTGATATATTGTATCTTTGTCCCCCTTGTGTGCATGAAGTATCACTGCAATGATTTCCTGCGGAGAACACTTCGAACGAGTACATGTAGATATCACCTTACACAGACGTGCTACCGCTTCGCTCCGAAGGCATGTCTGTGGATTTGACTTCGCCACCATATCCATAGCGGATGTTCACTGTTGAGTCGCCGCGTGTTATACCTACAGCCGCAGCCACAGTCAGTTCAAGCGCATGCAGGGAGTCTTTGAGAGTCACCTAGACTCTGTAGGAATCACACACCGTCATCGTGATTAGAGTAGTGCGTAGTCTTATGGCGTCGCATGGAATTGTGGCGACCTGAATCAGCAATAAGCTGCCCCCAGAAGCACCATAATTAGAACGAGCGCATGCCGACATCACTGTAAATAGACGTACCTCCGTCACGCTGGAATGTCGTGTGTGGCGGGCAGAATGTGTCACCGTCGTATATTTGTGCACGCTGCTCGTCACGGTATAGTATGCTATTCACACTGGAATGCAGGCACAGATCATATATATCATATATGCACAACCACCGTCAGCAAAAGCATGTAAAGAGGCCAGCGTAAATAGACTCACCGCCGTTGTGATTCAAGTGGTGTGTAGTACGTAGTAGTCGCTTCCATTAGTATTTGCGACGTCGTGTGGGTCACAACTCTACAATAAGAGGGCGCATCAAGGCCAACAGTTCAGCGCATACTACCGTTTGTGGACTCTGTGCAAATATTGCCTGAGATGGCCGTTACACCAGCTCCATCCGTAGAGTACTTCTAAGGCGGGCTTGTGTGTAAATGCATGTATTCAAATCGGATTCGTTTTGTTGGAGTCGTACAGATTCAGGAACTTCGGTTCTTGGAACTAGATCACATACATCCCATCGTAAACGTATCTATACAAGAAGAGCACATAATGACAATGGAAGGGGTACGCAACAGTACTAATTCAGGCGGCGTACCGTCGCTTTCTCACGCGTTTTGGACAGCTCAATCTTCATCACGATACTGGCGCGACAGACGAATTCTGAACAATCGCATGCACGAACGGCTGCTCGAGGTAGATAGTTATGGAACTTGGACGTCGTCTTGCATGTTCCTCGTTGATGCTATCAGTTCTGTGGATTTAGAACACAGTCGAACACGATGCGCAAGAAAGCGGCCGCTCACCTCTGTGATACGCGTCACGTTCAGACAACCAGGAGGACCGTACCCACCAGGTACCTCGGAGGCTTAGCGAATGGTGATGCTCACAAGTAAAATTCAGCTGCCATGGCGTTGCTTTCCGCCCAGCGCGTAGTTTCTTACGGTTTCTTTGCACCTGATCGCCCATCACCAGCGTTTCTTTACAGATTATGCATGCGCCTGCTGTAGTATTCAATCCGAATTCGCACTTAGACCATATATTTCCAAGAAATAAGCTTCCGGGAACAACTGTTCACAGCCACTTCCCGCAAGGATCCTCTGAACCCAACTTTTGATTCGCAGTAACAAAACAGGGTACGCCGAATGTAGGTAACGCGCCAAACGTGTAAAATCTACACGTTTGAGGGGTGCTTTTTCCACAGCTTTTGAAAACACCCTCAAAGGTGTAGAATTTACACGTCCGTTCACGAAAGGGTTAAATGCAGTTCGGTCCGCGACAATCTCCGATCGTCGCAACAAAAAGAAGAAGGCCATACACAGAGTGCCCCACAGAGCTTGGTCGTGAACGAGGCCAAAGTCGAGGCGGCGGAAGCACGCAGCGAGCAAATCGAGCGAGACGGGGGCCTTCTGATGTAGTGGACGATCGACACGACTGAGGCCTTTTAGGAGCATGATGATCTGTGGATAGCCGCTCGGGAACTGTAAGCCCGCCGCAACAAAGAAATGGCGGACGCCCGACAAAATGTTCGCCACGGTCGAACACCAAACTGCGTTACCGACGTCGGCCGTGCGCACTCGAGAATGAATGCCGAGAGCAGAGGAATGTGCTCGCTGGTGTGGAGAGAGCGAAGAGACGGGTCTACGACAAGTCGAGAACAAAACTGGAGCCACCTGTGGAGGTGCTGGCGGTATTTGGCAAGGGTGGACGCGGCCACGGAGTGCTCGCGCAGATGGCATGCCATATCGAGTCGAAGGATGCTGTGGTGAGGTGAGTTTGGACCTGGCTACAATCAGACAAAACAGAGTTAAACAGTGGGACCTTGCGTGGCGCTTGAGCGAGACGGGACCCGAGATCTGCGATGACATTGGCTGCGCCTGGTACATGGACGGCGCTGAATCTCAAATTGTAACGGGACTCCCACAGGCCAAGCAGGCGCACCAGCGTTTGCGCGCGTGGGTTGGATGAGTGGAGTTTGGACTGCCACGAGACCGCTGATGTGTTGTCGATACGAAACTGAATGTGAAGAGGCCGGGTGCGGTCGTGCTGAGCCCATCGGTCGCCTAAGTGATGAACGGCGTGCGCACACGACAAAAGCTCACGGAAATTGATGTCGAAATGGTTCTTACTGCCAGCTTTAAACGACGCGATCGCCTGGGCGTCGTCACCAGTAAATGTGTGGATGATGGCGATGCGCTGCGCCGGATCCAATGCACAAAGGCCAAAATCCGATGCGTCCACCACAATCATGGCGTCTGGGGCTGGGAGCGACCCGAAGTGAGAAAGTGGTACACCATTCAGGCCGGGATCATGAAGGATAGTCCACCACCACGCCAGATCCTGTTGCATAGTGGGTGTAACGGGAACGCGGTGGACACGAAGCAGTCGAGACTCATGCTGTCGCATCCGTTGGAGAAAAACACGAGCCGGTCGAATACACGTAGCGACGTGCCGCAGGGAGCCCAAGAGCGACCGGTACTCCGATGACGACAGTGATGTGGTAGTGTGGGCCTTGGCGACGAGGTCGCGGGCTTTGATGATCTTGTCCAATGGCATGGAGACAGTTTGCGCCTCCGTGTCGAAAAGTAGACCCAGTACTTTCAACCGTTTCTCCCACCCAGAGAACTTCTCTTCATTAATGGCACTGGCGCTGAGAACGAGGATCATAGCCGCACGAAGAGATCTTTCCACGGCCGCGTGATGAGAGGTGGCCACACAAACGTGATCGTCTACCCAATGATATGAAAAACACTGGGGTGCTGTTGGCGCGGGTCTCGTTGAGCCGTGAACATGAGAGACAGCGCCACCGACAATTTCGTAGCTAGCGGGCGACAGCGTCCAGCCAAACGGAGCGCACAAATCGATGACAATGGCTTGCTTGGAGGGGATACGACCGCCGAACAAGTACACAGAGTCGCTATGGATACTGCAATGCCGAAACGCTGACGCGACATCGCCCGACAAGAGCTCGGCTGAGTCTCGCTCAGCGGGAGTACAAACACGATGAATTTCTTGTGCAATGCGAGATGGTGGCTGGTAACACGGGCGTGGTACAGACGATGAATCGGTCATGTCGTTCACAGAAGTTCTTGGTGGGGATGATAGATCGTGAATCAACCGCCCCGAGACACGGGGATCTGCTGTGCCCTTGTTGACGACGCCGAATGGGCTCAGTACAATCTCTGGCCAGATTTCCAAGATATCGGAATCGAGGACGAGGCAGCGACCGGCATCTTGCTCCGTACGGATGTTCTTGACGAGAATGTTAACTCGCTCTTCAGCCGATGGATGGTTAGACGGCGGGTCGCGCGGTTTGACGACGCCGTCGACGAGACGAACGGCGATTCCTTGCCGAGCGATTGCAAGCAGTGAGTCGACGTGTTCGTAGTCCTTGCACAATGTCTGGAGCACCGATGGGTTGAGCGCTTTATTGGGCCGGTAATCGGCATGTGTCTGGTGGCGCCACAACTCAACAAACTGCCGGAGGCTCGGTCTGGTGGTGCGAATGTACTGCGAGAGAACAATTCGGAGAGGATCGTTCAGCAAATACTCGGGTGCGTCAGAGGGGCCAGTTGCGATGGGAAATGGCTTGCTCGGCAATTGCAGTCCAACTTGACGTAGATGGTTGTTGACAAACCTCACCCGAGCCGTTTCGTGTCCGACAGCGACCTCGTGAGCGGAGAATGCCAGGCGAGTGAGCTCGTCGATGGTGGGTGCTAAACGATCAGGAGCAGCCAGGGAATGCACTGGTGCTGCCGCAGTGCATCTGTCCAGAATGGCACTTTGGCTTGGCTACGAGAGAGAATGAGCACGTCAGTGGCCGGCGACCATTGAGTGAATACGGCCGGCGGCCTTAGAGGAGCCGGCGGCTGTGTAATGCCGGCGGCGTTTGGTGGGCACGGAGCCAGCGACCAATATAAATAGAAAACGGACATACCATAGAAAGCCAATCGACACGTTTGACCGCCGATGGCGCCGTGGAAAATGTGTGTGATCGAGACGAAGCGATGGATGGTAGTTGGAAAACGCTGTATGTATCCTTACCCAAAGTCGTCTCAGCGTGCCGTCATTGCGTCTGCGTCTTGGGAGCGACCTCACGACGGATTGACGCGAGAAACGCCGGAGGAAGATCTGTTGGCCACGCGTGCGTGCGGAATGGTTTGTCACATTTCTCGATGCCACCGGGGCATCCACGACCAGAGTAGAAACGAATGCACGGCTCCATGCCGTTGATGCGCGGGATTGTTGAACGAAAGTCCGAAGGTTTCTTGACAGCACCCCCGTGACTGAAGCGCGTGTACGGTGGCTTAGACGCGGAGTGCGCTGGGTGAGCGGCGGGCTGCGACACAGCAACAGGCGTACCGTGGATGAGTAGATGCTCAAGAACAGCGTGAGTCCAGTCGGCATTTCGCGCATGAATGTGCGCGATGGAGGCACAGTACTGACGCCACCACGACGGATCGTCGAGCTCAAGGCAGTTGAGAGACAGGCCCAGGAAACGATCAACCCAGTGTTGGGTGAGCTTGACTCGACTAGGAGTGTTGGTCGGGTCGGTGGTGCTGGCGGCGGTGACAAACGTGAGCAGCCGCGAAAGCAAAACTTGACCGTGTGCAAACCAGTGCTTCGTAGCAAACCGAAGTACCGCATTGACCGCGCCATACAGCTCCTGGTAGGTTGAGGCCGACGGCACAGAAAATGGCTTCTTGTCGTTTCGGGTGAAATCGAAAACGTTGTCGGTGGACGAGCTGGCCGCTGCTGCCCGCTGTTCGTAGGTGAGGTCGGAGTAGTGCATAATCCCGAGGCCCCGACCACCAATCGATCCACTAAACAGACCCGTCAACGTCGAGACCGAGATCCGGAAGCCCACGTCATCACTGTAGCGTAAAGTAGAAATAAATGCAGTAGGGGCAACAAGCTTACCTGGTGTAGCCGTCAGAGCCGGAAAAAGACGATGAGCCGCCTACATCAAGTGTGGCGGCGGGTTGAAACCGTTCTTGGTCTTGTATGCACTTTCCGAGAACGAACTCACCGACAAGTGACGCAGTGATTCCGGTGCAGCGGCGCCATCGGTGTTGGGGAGAGTGTCCGTGAGGCCACCAAACGCGAAGGGCTGCAATGCTGGTTGCGATGCTGGTGGTGGCGTGTGTCCATCCCGAGGAGGCCCTGATGCGAGGCTACCAGAGGCAACGGCGGCAGAAAGAAGGGCGGTCAAGGCACCGACCTGTTCGCGCAGGGAGGAAACGTCGGCCGATAGATCGGACCCTGGAGGGGCAGGCAATGGGGGCGAAGGCTGCGCCGCGGGATGGCTGTGGAATCCCTGGTGAACGCCTCGAACGAGAACGAGCCATCGACCGACGACGGGGGCGTTGTCGAACCGGGCGCTTGTGCAGCGGCGGACCGGCGACTACGTTTTGGCTGCACGGCACGCGACGGTGGTGCTGTGCGCTTGGCCTTGGCTTTTGCTTTGGGTTTGTTGGAGACCACCGGCACCGCAGCCGTGCCTGGCAGAGACGACAGGGCAGTTGCGGCTTCAGCGTGTGGAGATCCTGCGTTCTCGGGTGCGCGACGAGAACGAGTCGACCGGCGAGAGGCACCACCACCCGTGGCCATGTCGGCCGCTGATGGAGCATCACTAACGGTGAGCGGGGCTGTGCCGCCAGAAGGCACGGTGGCGTTCGCGTGAGCGGAGGAATCCATGATGCAGTGTTGTAGTTGTTGTTGTTCTTGACTTGGTTCTTGGGCTGGAGCCGGCAAATCTGGAAGTGACCCTGCCCAGACCGGCGGCGGTTGGTTCTGGGCAGAAACCACCGTCACTTCCAAATATGGAAATCCCCACAGTCGTAGTCGGTCACGGAGCCGCGAACGGCGTCGTCGTCGTTCCAGTCGTCGGTCCAAGTCTCCTGATCGAGCATGGACCCACGACGGCTTCCAGAACCGGAGTCCAAGTCCAATGCGTGAAATTGAAGCAGGGTACCGCCCGGAGCCAGAGCAGTGGGTGTCTCGCGCCGGTGGAGTGTATCTGCCACGCAAACCTCTAGTATGAGAGGTCGTCAAACCGTGAAGAGTTATTTTCGGTTGGAAAAAAATATACCATCCAACGTTGATCTTGGAGATTGAAGCAATAAAGAGCTACACTCGTCACAAATAATGGCGATGGCCATTACGACCATGGGCACGTCGTTCTTGCGAGAATGGGATGAAGGTAACTGAGTGGTGAAGCCTCACAAACACGAGTGATTGTTTTCTGATTTCATGGACTTGAATGTTTGACTTATTGGCGCTGATTTGGTTGGGTATCATCAGCATCAAAAGCACACCGCAATGAGATCGTCCAATGGCTGCTCAAGCGTCTGCAGAATGCCCACGCTACCGGTAGCGATCTGCAGCACGCATGTGGCGGCGACGTTTCTCTTTTGCTGCCACGCATTCTCGCGTGGATCACCAAAGCCAACAAGCCGCTCAAGCCAACGTCGCGTTCGTTCGCGCACGAGACAATCCGTTCGATAGACGACCAGCTCGCGTGCGTGCAGCTCTTTTTGAGCTCTCCGATCGATGCCCACTTGTATCTCCACGAGTTCATGGAAGCGGATGGACTGCGGGTGCTTTTAGAGACACTGCAACGCACAGACGGCGGCAATTCCAAGCAGCCGCTCAGTCCCAGCCATAAGTGTGTCATCTACCGCATTCTACTACAGATCATTCAGCGTGGCCGTATCTACAAACAGCAAATCAGTCAGCTGGACGGAGAGCTCGCGCTCGTGCGAGGCGCCATCGTATCCGGCGACCACACAGCCAAGTCCGTGACGGTGCCTCCAAATCCAAATCCAAATCTCCAGTCGAATGTGTGGACATTGTGTCGCGCGACTCTACTAGAGCAAATGACCGGAAACGCGTTGTGTATGGAGGCGACGCACCGCGCGATTCTGTTTATGCTTCACCACGAAATCGCCACCGTTGCCGTCGTTGGTGCCCAGATCTTGCGCGAGAAGGTCAGTGAACCATCGTTTTTCTTTGATGCGCAGTACTGTTCGCTCAAGGGGGATGAGCTCGTGCCGCAATGCATGGAGCTGCTCCAGTCAAAACACATCGCGCTGCAGCACGAAGGACTGGAACTAGTGCACGCGCTGCTTCGCCAACCGTCTCTGCGGGTTGGTGTTTGTTTGATCTACTTCTGTTGTACCCACGAATTTTCACTGATGGTCGCTTGTGTGTGGTACACAGAGACCAATATGCGCAGCACTGGCTTCATGGATCCATGACGCGGCACTCGCCGCTGACCCGTACGCGCCAGAGCATCCACACTGTGTTGTCATCGACAAAAGTGAGTTGGCAAACTAAACTAACTCAGTTGTGTTGTTTACTTTGTAGCGTCGAACAAGCGTACGCGTCAATGCAGCACACGCGCGAGTACGAACTGTTTATCCACTTGCGCTGCCCGTTTGTCCATGCCGCGCAGTCGCTCACGGCGCTCGTCCACTCGCAGCCGCTTGCGCTGCTCCCGCTGCTCGTGCAAAAGCACGAAATTCTGATCCTCCTGGCGTTTGTGCTCACAGTGGAGCGCCCGCATTCGCTCAAGTGGCGAGCGGCTAGCACAGCGATCCACTTGGTATTCACGCACTGCCACCAAGTCGCGCTGGCTCACTTAAGTGAATTGTTTCTTGTTGATGTCGATCAACTCGCTGACCTACCACGCCAGATCCAAAGTGAAGAGCTCGCGATGGAGCTCCTGGGCGATGATAGCCATCAGCAGCTCGTCGCGCTCCAGTTCCACCGCAATGGCTGGGTGCGGCCCATGGAAGCTCCACCTATCCCATACATTCATCGAGATCAAGACGACAAAGACGACAACGACGACGATGACGTTGACGACGACGCGCAGCTGCGTTCGATTGAGTATGCAGTGGAGGCGGCAGTGCATCCCGTGCTTCCGAGTCTGCTTCTCCATTCGTCTCGATCCGTGGAGAATGAGAATGAGGATCTCCCCACTGAGGATTGCGAGGACGACGAGGAGTTGGATTTCGCAAAACAGCAGCAACTGCAGCAACGGCTAGAGCGCCATTTCAATCGGTTTCGATCATTTGTGGCAAGAACATGAAACAAACGAACAATAAAGCAAATGTGTATGACGCACGATGGACTGCGTTACGATTGAAATCAGTTCTCTTCCGGTGCAATGTTCTCATCCAGATACCGCGAGATAGATTGCAGCTGCTCGTACACGATCTTGACTTTTTCACGCGCGAGCGTCGCGTCTTTTTCGGCGCCGTACGTGCTGCGGTCAAAAGTACGGTAGTCCGACACCAAGTGGATATGGTTGGCCAGCTCCGTGTGGATCTCCTTTACGAGCTGCAGGAACTCGGTCGTCGAGCTGTTGAACGCCATGGTCGAACTTTCATCGGACGAGCGACGAGGCGTCAAGTGCGTGATTGCCGTCGCCGCTGTGCGCAGCGCTGCCACGAGTTTCTACCAAACAAGACGGCGGAGAAGTCAGAGAGTGTCTGGTGATGCTATGGCCCATATCTCGGCTTCTCGAACGAATTGGAGAGAGAAAATGCCTACCGTCTCGACACTGTTTAGTGAGTGAAGCACTGCGGCATGGCGAGCGCCTGTGAACGGGTCGTTGTTGTCCGAGAAGTGGACGCGTCCGTCGAGTTCTGCCTCCATTTTCCGTGACCTTGGTTCCGTTTGACTGTGTTCACGCAAATGCCAAAAAGTGGTGGATTGGCACAATTATCATTTCTGTTACTTTATATTGTAATAAATACCACAAAAAATAATAACGGTCAAAGCGGATGTAGCCATCAGAGAAACCGATCACGCACCAACGGCTATTATCAGCGAGCCAGTCGAGCCCCCACGACGCACTCTTCTTCACAATACTACGTAGACTGTAGTGGTTGCGTGTTCTGTGACCTCTAGCGCGTCACTCATCTGCACGTACAGCGTCTACCGTCGACAATGGACCACAAGGTCACGACCGACTACACGCGCTTGCTGCACAATTCGAATGTCAAAGTCTACGTGCGTGCACGGCCGTGCGCCGATGGCAATGAGCCGCCAGACGACATGTTTGAGCGCAAGCGCGAGGCGCCCAAGAACATTGTGATCAAAGACACGGAGCGCATGCAGTACGGCAACCACGCGTTTTCCTTTGACAACATCTACTGGACCGACACGACGCAGCCGTCGCTCTACGATTCGGTACGTTGGGTAAATGTGGGTACTGTACACGGCGTTAAGGGGGAAAATACTCACCTCAAGTGCATGGTGTAGACCAGTAAAGTGTTGGTCGACTATGCGCTCAAGGGCATCAATAGCTGCTGCTTTGCGTACGGCCAAACGGGTTCGGGCAAGACATTTAGGTGCGTAGGATCGGTGGCCGGTCCAGAATTGTATCACTATGACGCAGTCACCACTCACGCTTCTATAATGTTGGAGGTAGTATCTTTGGTGAGACGGGTGAGAAGGCCGGTTTGCTTCCTCGATCGATTGAATATCTCTTTGATATGATCGAACGCAACGACAACAAACACAAGGTACTTAGGTTGCTGATTCTCCAAAGCACATTCATCCGCTAGCTCCTGATATATAGCACCCTCTTTTAGGAAGTGACGCTGGTCGTGAGCTTCTGCGAGATCTACTGTGATCGTGTGCGCGATCTCGCTCGTGAGTATTGGAGAAAGACGGGCCACACGGTGTCGTACCAAACGTCCAGTAGTACCGAGTGGTTCCTGCGTCAGGTACGTACGAAAAAAAGGAGCGACATCCCCCCGCATCAGTTCTAATTCTAAGCACATTTCTCTGGACGGACAGCGTCAGATGAACCGCACGGAGTCGGCGTCCAGTTTTGGCTCGAATCCGGCAAAAGTTGACGAAGAGTACGACTACGAGAAAGGTCGACCTCATCTTTCAGTCATGGCGTATCATTTGCGCTGGTACCTAATCGTATTTGGTTTGTCTGGACCAGCCAACTTTGAGATCCACGAGGACGCACAGGGCCGCGTGTTTGTCAAAGATCTGTCGATGGCGACTGTCACATCCCGCGAAGAAGTCGCGGCGCTCGTGCAGGCCGGACTCAAGCTGCGCGCGACCCACGAAACCAAAATGAATGCCGTGTCCTCTCGCTCGCACACGGTGTTTACGATCCACGTGTTTCAGCAAAGTGCGTGGAGTACATTCTACTGGTGTTGGCGTTGTTCTGTGTTCGTAGTGTCGACTGACTCGTGTTGTGTATGTGTGACTTAGTCCATGAGACGGAGGAGATCATCTACGGCCAGCTCAACATGGTGGATCTCGCTGGCTCAGAGCGACTAAAGAAGAGCGAATCCGACGGCCAGCGGCTCAAAGAGGCACTCCATATCAACTCATCGCTCAGTGCCGTGGGCAAAGTGGTCATGTCGCTGGACCCAGAGAGTGGGTACAATTACATCCCGTACCGAGACTCCAAGCTCACGCGGCTTTTGCAGAACAGTATCGGTGGCAATTCGTACACGATCCTCATCGCGACGATCCATCCGATGAAAGAGCACTACGAAGAATGCCTGAGCACGCTCCAGTTTGCGAATCGATGCCGCTCCGTGCAGAACCAGCCGCGTGTGAACCACATCAACGGCTCAGTGACGGATAAAGACCGTCGCATTCGCAAGCTGCAAGAAGAGTTGGCGGTGCTGAGACGCCAGCTGGAAGGTATGCGAGTCGAGTACAATAACCGGTTTGTTAGAGCGCTCCAGGAGCTGGGCTTCGACGCTGAGGAGATGACCGAGGACGGAGAGATCAAGTTTGCGGTATGCTTGGGGGAGAGAATGCGTTGTGCGTCTTGGCCTTGTCGCTGTGTGAGTTGCTGACGCATACATGTGGAATCGGGTCGTTTGTAGGACGGTATGGTGTTGCGGTCCGTATTCTCAGACGACAAAGACGGCCAAGGGACGGGATTGGTGCGCACGGGTGGACTCTCCCCGTTGTCTCGGCTCCACGGTGCGACGGCGTCACATGGCCACAACAGTGCAAACTTGCGTAAGCATCCCAACGATTTATCCAAGAAAGACCGCGACCAACTGCGGCAAAAGTACGCCAACGCCAAGACCAACTTTAGCGTCGTTGTGGTGCGTAGGTTCCAATCGCCCTTAGGTGGAAGTTACGTGCCTGACAAATCCACCGATGCGTTTGTGTATGCGTGTGCGGCTGTAGACAGAGGCCAAGAAAGATAAAGAAGAGTCGCGGAAGACCATCAACGAGATGCGGCGCCACATTGCGCAGCTGGAAGACTCGCTGGCGCAGAAATCCCGTGAGTTTGAGCACGCGCTCACGGCCGAAAAGGCGAGACACCGCAGTGAGATCCAACAACTGCTCGTCAACAATGTAACGCATCACCACCACCACCAGCAGCAGCAGAACCAGCACCCAAGCATGACCAATGCTACCACCAAGCCGCCTCGCCCGTCCAGCGCGGCATCACGAGGCGGTAGCGAGGACGAACAGGCTGAACAGAGACTGCGACAACGCATGGCTGCTGTGGAACAGTCCAAAAACGACGAAATCGCACTTGTTCGGCAGCAGTACGACCATGTTCTCAAGCAACGCAATAGTGATGTCCAGGGTGTGAAAGACCAGTTGCAGAGACTGCAGGCTTCCACGACGCAGACCGTCGAGGTACGTCGGACGACGGATTGGGCTACGCGAGAGAGAGATTGACAGGTTTGTGTTTGGTGGGTAGAACTTGAGAGGTGACTGCGCAGAGTTGTACGCGTACGTTGCACGACTCCAGCACGCACTAGAGCTCTCACAGCGGTGAGTCCTTTTGACACGCACGGCCTGAAGGGTTGCTGTATCGTCTAAGATAATGGCTTTGTTGCCCATAGTGGCCAGGCAACTCCGTCCCCCAAGAATCTACTGGCAGATCAAAACAAACTGCGCAGTCTCAAGGCGTTGGTGAGTTCGTGTTGTTGTCTCGCCCACTCTCTCACGACACCTGCTCACACTCAATTTGTTTCACAGCTCGCTACCGATGCAAAGCGGCATCTACAGTTCCAGCTCCAACAAGCTGGTGTGTCCACCACGGGACATGGCAGTAGCAACGCCAGCTTAGGGAATACGGTGCCAGCCGTTGATGACAACGACGATTCCGGAATCAACATCGGGTGCGGCGGTGGGAAATCCACTCAGCGTCCAGTGTCGGCACCTGTAAGACGACCCAAGACCACGACGTACCCGTCCTTGCTTCGCGACAAAGTACGCGACCAGCCCATCCACAAGCAGCGATGAAGACATGGAACAAATCATGGCCCACTGATATGGTGCCTGTAACAAACACTGTACGTAACAAGGAAGCGACACGATTTCAGACGAATTGCGTGACGACTACATCAACAAAGTAAAATGTGTTTTCTTACCGTACACAAGAACATAAAACGAACACACAATACAATTCGCACCAACCCAAAAACAACTCCGTACTGTACGTAGGCGACCGGGCCGGGCCAACACGATGACGATAACGATGGCAACTGCCGCTGCCTTGCTGACTGGCTGGCTGGCTGCCTGCCTGGCTAGCTGTCTCAGTAGGCCTTGTAGCCGTAGCCGTAGTTCTTGTTCTTGCCACCGTAGCCGTAGCTGTAGTCGTCGTACTTGTCGTAGCCGCCGTAGCTCTTCTTGCCGTAGTGGTCCTTCTTGCCGTAGCTG
>JAADWC010000148.1:0-17224 GCA_023336095.1 Pythium pectinolyticum | reverse complement strand
TAGGCGGCTTTCGTTGCGCAGCGACATCTTCATGGCAAGTTTAAATACGACTTGGCTCGCTAGTGTCGAGTTGGCATCTGCCGCCGCGTCCGCCGCTTCTCGCTGGCGAACGCCGTGTCGCGTGATATGCTGCGTGGTGGTGTCATCACTGTGGTCTTCCGACGTGCGCTCGTCTTCGTCAGCCACTGCGCCCGACTCGCGGCTCCTGCGAATGCTCTTCCGCCACTGCAGCATTCCACGTCAGTAGGTAATGTGGTCACGCGCCAACTCAATTGTCGTATGGCTGGCTTTCTTTGCAGGACCTCTTCACACTTGAGTCTCCAGCCTGATTTTTGATACACCGATTACCCTACCCCTTGGATGTGTCGACGTTTTCGGTTTGAAAAGCGTTTTTGACAAGACCGGAGTTGTCGTCAAAACACTTGACAAAATCAGCCACTACGTACCGGTATTGTCGGGGCCAAAATGCTTGTCCAAAAATTGTATCCGGACGGAAATTCTCGAATTACTCCACGAATTCGGATCATATGGAATTGCGTCGGCCCTCAAAAGCATTGCAAAGATCTCCTCTACACGGGGATAGTCCATTTAGTCCACAATTCGTTCTAGAAGACGCTCAACGGCATGAAATTCAGTGCGTGTCAGACGCCCATGGTGCTCAACGCTGGCACGTTCTCGGCGATAACTCCGGAAGGGCAAACTTCTGACGAACACAAAGCACGCCGACGGGTCACGGTGTGTCTGGGCTTCTTGCACAAGTCGATAGAACGAGTATGGAAGGCAAATTCTCGCCTCCACGCGCCCAAGAGCGTGGAGATACGAGGTGCCAATTTTCTTACTGATAGATTTCGTCTAGCCTCTATAAATGGAGAGTGTGTGTGCTGAGGATTTTGTTTGTCAGTGAAGACTATTGAGTTACGTCTTTGATCGAACATCGATAGCTATGGGGAGATGCTCACACGCGTCAGCGAGGCCTGTGGAAGTGGAGGCCTGCCACTGATCGACGCCACCGTGGAGGTGCGTCGCCTGTTGAGTGAGGAAGAGCGCTTGACTGCTCTGCCGTGAGTCCATGGCGATGTTGGCGGCGGAGTCCGCCATCTTGTTGTACGCGAAGGTGGTGGCACCCGGCTACCACGTTCAACGTGTCTGCCCGTATCCGTGCCTGGCCATAGAGCTGGTGCAGGGTTGGGTGCTTAGGGGGCCTGCTGGTCCTGAACTGCCGGAGAATCATGGCACTGTCGCCGATGACTGGAATGGGGCGCGTCGACGCGGACCGAAGCCCTGTGAGAAGGCCGAAATACTCGGCCTGGTTGTTGGCGTTGGCCAGGCTCATCCGCTGCCCGCATAATGTGAGGGTTTTCCCGTGGGCGGCGACACGCACGACGACGGCGCCGCCAAGGCCTGGGTTGCCGTGGGGCCGACCGTCGAAAACAGCAAGCACTGGTCCGTCGGAGCTGGCATGGACGTGATTGTTCGTGTGACTCACCCATCTGGAGACATGGAGGATGTGGTTGACGATGTGCGCGCTGAACACGTCGCCACCTTGTTGACTGTGGACCCGCAAGGAGCAGCGTAGTGCCGCTGTAGCAACCGTCTTCGTCCACACAGACGGGTCGTTGTGGGCGTCATGGCGCCATCGCAATATCTGCTGGAGGCCGCCGAGGAGCTTCTTGGGGACCCATGTACGCCTACATTCCTGGTGGCGTCCGCGGAAGACGAAGCGAGAAGATGGCTGAGCAGAGATTTGGGTCCAACGGATCGGCGGTGAGGCCAAGCCTACTCCATGCCGCTCGAAAGGCAGTCCACAGTGTCTGTGTTGCCGGGCAGGACCAGATGATGACATCATCTGGCGGTACATACAGTGTGCGCAGCCACGCTTGCCGACTCTGCTGCCCACCACCGGGTTGCCGATAAGGACGGTACCGTGGGGCGGCGGGCGGTGAGTACACTGTGCCTGGGACGGCGGTCGCGGCTGCAGCTCGCGCGCAGGATTGTGGGGTAGTCGCACGGCTGGGTAGTGATGCACGACGACATCGCAAAAGCGGCGGAATAAGTACACCTACCGTAGTGGGATTGGCAAGTTGAACCGGGAGCTTTGAAAACGCGCCAGTGACTTGCTGACTCGCTCGAAGTGAATGGCGTTGCCAACACGCGCGTCCGTGGAAACGAAGCCTGTGAAATCGCCACGTACAATCGCACTGCCGTCCGGGCGAAGGGGCACGGCGCCGCCATGTTGGAGTCGCCGAAAGTATTGTGCTAATGAGTGCAAAGCTCCGCAAGCTCAACAACCTTGGCCGCATAATCACAGACGTACCAGCTTTGTGCCATCAACGTACCGCCCCGCGCCCACGCCCTGTGGCCTCCAGTGGCGACTGGAGTCGTCGTAGCTCCTCGGTGTCGCGTGGCGTCGCGGTGGCGACTCGCGCGGCGAGGCCTCCTCCTGCCAGCGTCGGCGCGACTCTGGTTTGGCGGTGCTGGTGTCGCGTAGAGCCAAGAGTCATCGCCTGGGGACAGCCACTGCGGCGTCGAAGCAGCACGGCGCCCGCTGCAGCGGCCACGACATTTGACGAAGTGCGCGATCAAGACACCACAGACTGGCTCATGTGGGCAAGGTGGCGCGGACATTAGGAAGACCGATGGCACCGTCCGCGACCGAGCATAGCGACACTGGAGCTCATCCATGCTCGTTTGCCTTGCATGGAGCTGTCGAGAGTGCCGTGCCACGTGTATCTGTGGAGGAAATGTCGGAGCTACTCGAAATGTTTTGCCGAAGGTCACGCGAGCCGACCAATGAAAAGCAGCTTGGGCATGACGACCGCAGTGCACAGTGTCACTCGCTGCGAGAGGTTGGTGGTTTTGGCGTGCTCAATGTGCAGTGACGCACGGAGCTGTTGTAGTGTGTGCGACCAAATCGCCGCTGCGGCAGCCCACTGGCCCTGTCATGCCGAGGTGGCATTGGGGTTCATGCGGCGCAAGAACCGGGATCGTCATAGACCCGTGGACGTGGGTGGGTCCCGAGGATGAACCACTTTACTCTTGGCAACATTGATCCGTAGGCCAGACGCCGCGCCAAACCCCGCGAGAAGTTCGAGCAGTGGTACCTCTTCCTGTGGGTGCGCCACGTACGCCGTCGTGCCGTCCGCGTAGCCACAGTGTCTGACTCTTGTCGCCGGGTCCAGTCGCAGGCCTTGGAGTGCAGGCGAGTCATGAGCCGCTTTGTAGAGCAGGTCAAGCGCCAAGATAAACAGTACAGGCGCGAGTGGACAGCCCTGATGAATGCCATTGTGGACGTTGACCACTGCCGCCAGGTCCGCATCGGCTAGGAATCGCGCCGTCTTGGTTAAGTGCATCGCGTCGACAGCGTGCACGACATGAGGGCGAAGCCGTGAAACTCCAGAGCCCGACGCAGGAACCCGCAGTCGAGCGTGCCGTAAACCTTCGCAAAAATCGAGCATCACCGCAATCGCCGTCACTGGCAACCCACCTTGTACCACCCGCGCCTGTATTGCCTCCCACGCGTATATGGCGTCATGGACTTGTCGGCGTGTCACAAAGCCGAACCGTGCTGTCGACACCACGTCCTCCACTTTTCGCTACATCCTCTCCAAGACCATCCTCGAAAAGATCTTGTAGTCGGTGTTGAGAAGGGAGATCGGGCGATAGTCCAAGCCGTTCTTAGGAGACGAAGGCTTCGGCAGGCAGGGGGTGGTGGCGTCCAGGAAACTGGTTGGAAGCATCCCTGCTCACATCCACCCAGAGAAAATCGTAGCAAGTACAGGAACGATCTCCACCGCAACGGGCTTGTACCAGTCGTCTGGAATACCGTGGGGGCACTAGCCTTGCTCGCTGGACACGCGGCGATGGACGCCACCACTTCCTCCGACGTAACGTCGGCAAAGCCCCTGGCGCCATCGGCCGTGGCCTGTGCTCGTGAATGCGGGCGAAGACACCAGCCTTCGGGGCCTGCTGCACGATGGGCATTCAATCCGGTGCAAGCGCTGTGGCTGTGAGACGCGTACCATCATGTCCTGTCGCGGCCCCCACTACGCGTGGCCTCGAAAACCTCTCACACCTGCGTCAAATAGATGCTCTTGTCGTCGTGGCGCCACTGCCGTCGTACTGGCGCACCGTGCGTCGCTGGCGATGAGTAGCTGTAGCATGGTGCAGGAGGCCCAATTGGCGCCGTAGCGCTGCTGCACGCTTGTCCTCGTCCAGCGTGAAACGTTCTTCCCACATCATGACGTGGGCAACGACGTTTTGGCTCCAGCCCGCTCGTAGCTAGCAAATGTGCCGTCGCCACTCGCGAGCCAGTGCCTGTGTCGCTCGCTGAATCCGCTGGTTGATCGATGCCGTGAGACGCTTTGCCGCATGGCATTGCACCACGAAACAATTGCGTCGTAGTTCCACCTTTACGGCGTCGCATTGCTCCAGTGCGTCCGTCCCTGTACCCACCAGACAGTGCCTCCGTATCTGATGGGGGGAGGTGCCGCACGTCACTAAGGGCACCGACACAGCTATGGCTGTGTTGCACCTCCTGCGAATACAGGAGACGACGCAGTCGTGGCAATGGCGGCATCCACGATGCATGCATACCCAGAGCCAACAGCTGGTGAGTCGCTGCGTGGACTACGTCGGGCTTCGCTTGGTAGTCTCGCAGAACGTGCGAGGCCTTGCCAAAGCGAAGAATAATCCGGTGGACTGGTTACGAGTTTCAGGGCATTGCACCATGGTGCTATGATTGACGCAGTTCTGCTCCAGGAAACGAGGGCCACTACTGGATGGTGCGATTAGCTTAACGACAGTTACGCGCGGACGTGGGGTCTGAACCCAAAGAAGCCGGAGCAGCTGCTCTCGTACTCGCAGCCGACACCAGTGACGGCGGGAGGTATCGCCATTCTCCTCCGTCCACAGTCTCGCTTGCGGACCCTCCGGCCACTTTGGCCGGACCATTGGGACAGTCACTTCATGGCGCTCAGTGGCGCTTAGTGGTGACATGGACCGGCGTGGAACTCGCGTTGGTGAGCATCTACGCAACAGTGATCAAGCTTTATCGGAAGCGTGTGTTCCGCAAGCTGCGCCAGCTCACGCCGCTGGGTTCAGTCGTCATCGTGGGGGGAGGCTTCAACTGTGTACGCGATGACGAATGCGATCGCAGTCGCCAAAGCACGACTAACACGGACCTTACGGAGGCATGGCAAATAGTTGACGCGATAGAAGCAGACTGGATTCAGGCGCCATCCCACGCGGAGATCCAGGAGCTGCAGGCGCACTCACACACACACAGCTACCGTCTCCGTGACGGCAACAGGGCGAGCAGCAGTCTCGATTGCTGGCACGTGTCCATGACCCAGTACCACCGCGTCGCGAGCACGTCTACAGTCGTTCCGGCGTGCGCACCTGACCACGACGCGGTCGTCTTGGTTCTGACGCCGACGGGGAAGCTGCCGGTCAGACGACGCACTGGGCGCCGGGGGCTGACCGACTCGCTGCCGGCATACGCTGCCGATGCGATTACGGCAGTCAGCACATCGCACATGCGGTGACTCGCAGATCGATGCCAGACCTGAGCTGCTGGTTCAGGATGGCAAGCACAGCAGGGTACTCCGTCGGCGCCTTCCATCTCCCGTCGAGAAAAGCCCGCGCAGCTGCCACGGTGTGGTACACGCGCCCATACGGACAAGGCTGGTGACAATGTCGGTGGAGGACGCGCGCTCGTGGAGGCCGTCACACAGGCGGAAGGTGGCAGTGAAAGAGGAGGAGGAGGACGAGGAGGGGGCGCGGTTGTGGAACGTCCAGCGGAGAAGTCCCTCACAGGCGTCGGCGATCGGCCACTACATGACTAGATGAGTGAGGAGCGTCACACCATCTAGCTCGGGAACGGACCGCAGCGGAACAAGGCGGCTTGGCATGTAGGCAGGGAGGCGATCTCAGCTATCCATAGACTGTGAGAACACGTAACGTGCAGCTGCGGTGGCGAGCCTTGCGAAGCCGTGCGCCCTCCGGCACAGTACGCCTGCGCCTCTGGGTTCAAGTCATGCCTGAGCGAGAGACGCTCGACCATGCGGGCACGGCCTAGTGCGATAAGATCTCGACCAACATGCTTGAACAGATCCCGACGGACTCTGCCCGCGAGTACCGGCTCGTTCGGAAGGGAACGGAGCAGACTCAGAATGGTTTCCGTATCGGAGAAGCACGGCACACACGTCCTCAAGCAGCGACACGCCTTCCAGCAAACGGCGAAGGCCGGAAGACGCGTTCTGCTTTCACTGGCCGCAGGTGAGCTTGTTGTCGGGCATGGTTTTGGCAAGCGCTACTTCGTCCGCCACTGGCACCGGGCCCATGCGGCTGAGGTGAGCCAGAAAATCAATGTAGTCGTCGTCGTCCAGTGGTGAAAGCGGCGTAACGAGACTGGCGGGAAACAGAGGCGCATAGGCGGGCGATGAGTGATCCATGGAGAATGAGCTCGACAGCGACGACGACCCAGGGACCTCCTGTGACTGTGTATACGGAGCGAACGTGTCACTGGAAGCCGGTTCCTCTGTGTCAGTCTTGCGCTCGTCATCATCCGACGTAGCTTCTCCCGTCCTGATTACCATCGCGTTCTCCAGCGAGCTCGCTGCAGTATCCGACGACGAGTCAGGACCTCCGTCGCTAGGCACACCATCTCCCGTGCTTCCGAGCCACGCATTGGAACCAGCTGAAAAGAGACAGATAACTCCTCGTCGCTGCGTGCCGACGGCGTATACTCGGATGTGTCGCTCTCCTGCGTGATGAATGGCGTGACAAGCAATGGTGTAGCTGGCTTCACCGGTGGCACAAACAGTCCACATGCCTTCAGAAGCGTGCCCAGGCGTTTCTTCACCGCCGATCGCGTGCCAGACTCACTGGAGTACGCTCGGTAGCTGTTTTTGTCCCCCCCCCCCCCCCCCCTCCCGCACCAGTGAAATGGTGAGCTGCGTGATTGATCGCAGCGCCAGCGGGATCACCCGTGCGCGTGCATATGCGAAGCGAAGGTCTCCAGCTTGTGCGTCCATCTGCACCGTCTCACGTTTGTCGAGCGGATCCTGTGTGAGACGCGCCAGTCAGCGTAGTGACACGTACTGCGTCCATGCCAATCCAGTTCCGCGGTGCGACGAGCAAATCGCACGGCTGCATCGCTGCTCGTTTGGTCTCTTTGTGCACTAGCTCAAGACACACCTCCGTGACGGTGGCTTGCCGAGGAAATGGAAGCACAAAGACTCCTCGCTGATTATGCCGGTTGTCACCAGAAGCGTGTTATTGCCATCGATGATGCCGAAGATGCCCATGTGGTACCACTTCGCCTCACGGAGAGCCACACCTCGGCATATGTTCTCGTCACACGGCCCCACTGTGTGCAGTACACTGCGAACGGCCAGCAGGAACCGTTGGCTGGACTATCGAACTCCCGCAGGCTTGCGATCGCTGCGTCCCAGTCGGTTGCGAGATGTGATGGAGCCGACGGAGCACGGCGGACACTAACAATCTCCACGTCTCAGTCTGCTGGCGCCGGCGTCCAGCAATCGCCCAGCGTTCGGACAGTGCCTGTAAGGCGGCGTGTAGCTGTGGTCGTCTCGAGAAGTGTCGCGTCTTGGCCGTCGTCGACGTCTTCCATATCCTTGAACAGGTCGAGATCGCCGTCATAGCAGTCCATTCGAGTTGACGCCCCGCTAATTACGCTACTCCCTTTCACATCCCATATGTTACGGTCTGACAGATAATGAGAGACCCATGGGGGAGTGCAGAATCTCGTCTCATCGCAGGTCAAGGCCCAGACGGATCGCATCGCCAGGGAGCTGCGCTCAGAGATGACTGCACACACGCAAGAGCTGGCCGCGCAGACCACGGAACAAGCGCAAGAGCTGAGCACAATGCGCACAGCACAAGCGGCTACGGCAACAGACACCACCCAACTCGTGCAAATGGTGACGGCGATGGTGTGTTTCATGAACGTGCCGTATTGTTTTCAGGGGGAGCCAGGGAGGACGGCACCAGGACTCTCCAAGTAAGACGACGCAGGCGGACGCGCAGAGGATGGCGCGGGTGGCAGTAGTACTTCTGCTCATGATGTGGGGGATGACGACGGCGACAGCAGCAGACACAAGCAGAGGACACGAACCAGCCTACGGAGGACGTCGGCAACATACACGTCAAGTCCGAGTACACACCGCTGACGAGACGAGACAAGACAACCGGAGAGGAACAGAGACAGAGCCTGAGAGGCAGCACAGGGAACGAGCACACGAGAGGCAGGAGTCGTCTATTAACATGAAATGGAAACACTCTGGACAAAATGTCATATTATTCAGTTTTTTGCAGTATGTTACGTCCTTCTCCCAACTTCACTTTCCCAGATCTCCATTCTCGAACACAGCAACAAGCTTGCAGAGTATGATGCGTCTGACGGTAGAAGAAAAACTGCAACTGGTCGATGAATGGCAGTCTGCCACGAATCGCCTCTCTCAACGCCAGCTCTGTAAAGCTCACGATCTCAACCCATCTGCCTTCAACAAGTGGCTTGGAAACCTGCAGAGACTCCGAGAAACATTAAAAACAAAACGTTCAACGTACATCTCGCCACGACCAAGACACAACCCAACTACGCCAGTTCGTATACAAGAAGTACGATGCCAAGGCACCAGTCTCGGTAGTTGATCTACTCGCCTTTACTCGTTCCGCAGATCTTCTATCGACTACATCCGACAACTACATGGCAAGATACATATTCTGTCGCCGCGTTCTCTTTGGATGCGCCCGTCCGAATACCATCCGCCCCACACCGATAGCGTCTACTGGAACGACCGACCATGCACTCCCGAACGCCACACAAGACAAAGTAGACTTGGACGCGATTCCATTTCATTACACGCTCAAAATGATCTTCCTCGAGCAACCACGACTGCACAAGCAAGATCTGGGTAAATGTGGCTGTCAAGATAGGTGCCCAACGGATTGCATCACGAGGCATGCGGTATCGAGTGTGATGAATTCAATTGCTCAGCAACGAATCAGTGCACAAACCGATGGATGGGTCACACACTGGAACACATCCTACAAGTATTTCCAACTCAATGAACCGGCTTTGGCCTCCGCTCGATTCAGGAAATCCCAGATACGACAGTCATCATCGAGTACTGCGGCGAGTACGTGTCTCGAGCAACGTACCAAATCCGCGAAGAACACGCTACAGCCCAATTACCTTACTTTATGGAGTGCAGTGACGGCTATGGAGTCGACGGGAGACTGTGTGGAAAGCGTGCACGGTTCGCGAACCATTCTTGTGAACCAAATCTCGTCGTAGTCAAACGCGTAGTTGGAGCCACTACCAGAGTCTTTCATGTTTCTACCAGACAAATCGCCGATTACGAAGAGCTGACTCTAAACTACGGCAAGACGAAGTTCGCGTGCCAATGCATTAGTTGTTACGCAAAATACATTCATGTAGCTCGTACCGAATCAACAACATATCTTTGCAAGTCTTGTGATTTCAAGATCACCAACGTACTGCTACCATTTCCGAAACGTATCACTGTACCCACATGGGTATTAACGTAATCGTCCAGTGGATAGTACCGTAACCATTCGCGTGACCATTCGCGTAACCATTCACGTGACCATCCGCGTAACCATTCACGTTACCTAAACAAAAATACTGGCTCAATCATGCAATCTTAAACTTACTATCACTAAAAAACAAATTTGAATCGTGAAAAATCGAGTTTAATCTGATTTTTATCAACACTTCAATTCTTCTTATGTTTTCTGCGTCGATGCTGCCGAAGGGCTGGAAGATTTCGAAAAGTCTCGCCACACTCACATTCGCACGATCGACTCTCGCTGCTTTCGCTGCTCTTGGCCACGCGCTCGATTGTTTGCATTGTTAGGGTGACGACAGTCCAACCAATGCTTTGTTGCGGACGTCTTGTACAGAAATGGCTTCTCGCAATGAATGCACTTGTAGTACTTGAACGGAGTTGGAAACGTACTGTTCTCTGAATTCTGGAGATTTTCCATCACCACCGTGGCGTGAAAGCGAATGTTCTCAGTGGTGTACGCCGATCCGTGATGAGCCAAGTCCCCCCTGAAGATCATCATCTGGCCCACCGTCAACACGACTTCCTTTTTCCGTTTCATGTCCGCTTCCCCAAAGCAGCCAGAAAACACAGATCTTGGTCTTCGGCATGAGCGCCACAAGCGCAACTACTGGAATGTGCCCGTAATCACGGAAGACACGACTGACCTCCTCAGCCTCCATGTCGCTATGCACTCCTTGTTCTTTACCGCCCGGTGTGCTCTTGAGGGCCCATATTTCCCCCAGGTTCCACTCCGAGTCAATGAGCCGCATACTAAATTCCACTGCATCACACAGACGTTTGTCTGTCCACCATCCGGCACAAGCTCTTGCGATCTTTGGTGATCCGCAGGACCACCAACAGCACTGAATATGTCAGTGTACTGCAGGTGACGTGCAATCGCCAACGTTTGCCGAACTCCCATCGCAGTAAGATCCACATCAACAAATGTGAATCCGCGCTGCGTCAGCTCGTCAATCCGCATCGCGTCCATCATCTTTGATTTCTGAATATCCCACCCACCTCAACACATGTCACTATACACACGCATCTAAACTGGGGCGTGCCGATTTAGTGTGTACCACATCAATCCGGCGAGCCCTTCACCACCGTTGCGATGGTGGTTCCAAGTATAGCCAATCATGAGCGTCGAGGCAGGCGCCGTAGAAGAAACAGAAAACACCGTGCCCCGACGAGAGTCGCGGGAAGAACAACTGGAGCAAGAACAAGAAAATACCGGAAGGAGAGCCCGCGCGCGAGGAGTACGAAGAGCATCTGCGCGAGACACGTGCAAGGATGGATGCTGCACAGCGTGTTGGATACCGTAGCGGAGCGTGCGCGCAAGTCCGAGAAGGCAAGGCAGAGGAAGAATGGCTATTAACCCCGTAAAGCGTCGTAGGAGAGCGGTGCTGGTGCAGCACACAGCTTGACAAGCCCTTGGCTAGCAGAGGGGCCAATCGGTACCAGAGACGCTTGTGGGAAGGGGCTCTGGGACTTGTGGTAAAAGTGAGAATGAATTGATCGTTAAAGATGGCGCTCGGTGCTCTAGAGCTACTCCTGCTGCTAGTGTTCCATAAGCGCACAGGGTCATTCCTGCCGCCATCATGACTCAGAACCTGAGTTTGAGTTTGAGTTTGAGTTTGAGACTGAGTTTGATATGCATCTGATACTGATGTATCCAGTGAAGTTTGGGCATGGCGTCACAGCCATGTCAAGCTACTATCCACGGGACTCACGTTGCTGGTATAAAAACTGGCGTGATGCCTGAGGAGCTGGCTGTAGCTGTGCCTGGTCGTGTGGTGGGTGCGGTGGTTGGAGAGACCACAGCCGTCGTGATGAAAAGTACAAAATCGGGGCAGCCGTGGCGTGGCCGTCTGACTTCGTGCAGATTAACCAATTGGATTATAAGGGGGTCGTGTTCCCGGCGAGCGGTGTCGAGTCGTGCATGTGCATGGGCACATGTGTAGTAAAGAAAGAAAAGATTGACGTCGACGTGATCTCGGAGCGAGAAGATGGCACGGAAGAGGTAGACCGTGTCTAGCACTAGTTGGCTACATAATGTAAGAATGCAGAGGAGATGCAGGAGTGCCGGCCCCATGCATGTGCATTGACTGTGGCGGAATGCGGGTGACGTGTAAAACTCGTGCGGGACTCGCAGTTAATCCGCAATGGAACTGGGATCAGTGCGCGTATAAAGAGGACGATCCTCAGCGGACAAGTAAGTCATTGGGGCGTACGCGGGAGTCGTGTCAACGATAGATCCGGAGCAGCGGGAGCAGTAAACGGTACAGCTGAAGGCGCGTACAAACGAAGAGAGGAGAGCGTACATGTCGGCGGAGAAGCGAGGAGGTATAGTACGATTCCGGGCATACGCGTGTGTGAACGCGCTGATGGACGAGCAGATCGGGAGATGGGACCTGTGCTGGTGGTGGCTGCAGTGAAGAACATTCTTCCGGGGACGGAGATCACGATTACCTACGGCACGCCGTGGTTCCCGTGCATGTGTGACCCGGGTACGTGTAGGGAGCGTGGTCGGCCAACTGGAAGCATGGTGCACGGAGAGGCGACTATCAGGATGGCGAAGATCCAAGGACGTGCTAGTGTAGCGAAGAGACGTGCTGTGGAGCAAGAAGCGAAGAGCGACGACGAGGGGAGCGACGACAAAGACGAGGAGAAGGGAAGGCAACGTAGGTAGCAGAGTAGTAGGTAGTTAGAGGCGTAGGTAAACATGATCCGAAGAAATATACGAGGTTGACCTCCTGAGCGGTTTGTGCTGGTGTTGAACCACAGAGCATCCACACAACGTTGCACACGTCTCATATCGGACGTGCGCACTATCGTGTAGTGATGTGGGACGCTGTTGGCACTTGTTTGTAGAAATCGTGAAACAATGGTTGGTGTTGGCCATTTTTGAGTGGGCTGGTCGGGAAAAGTCGAAAAGTCGCTGGTGGCTCGGAAAGTCCGAGAGCACCAGTCTTGAATCACAGAGCACCACACAACAACGACACGTTCCATACTCGATGCTGCTTCTGGTGTCGGCGCCCCGTGGTAACTCCTTAAATCTATTCAGGATCAAGCAAGAGGCTGGAATTTTGACAACTGCGAAACATACGGACCCGTCATCCGATTTTTGGTGATCACTATGGCCTTGGCAATCTACCGTGGGTGGGCGATCTTGCAGCACGACGTCACGATCGCGTTTTTATACAGCAAATTGACACAGCAAGTGCTAATGGAACAGTCTGAAGGGTATGCAACTGGAGGGTAAGCGCAGGTGTGCAAGCTGATCAAGGCGCGGGATGGACAACGCCGAGCGCCGACCGTGTAGTACAAGACGCGTATCAGGAGGGGGAGATCCTCCCGCTGCTCACCGTGTATGTGGACGACTTGCTGATGATGAGCCAGCCCAGTGATTGCGCAACCATGCGCTGAGAAGCGTTTGAATTTGTCGACGTTGGACCGGTAGTACCTGCTGACGATGTTTAGTCAAGAGACGTGCATTGAGGAGAATCCAGTGCCGCGAGCCGTGCCTTGAGTCGTTTCAAGTAGCCATGATCGGTCGTTTTTTTCTCGGTAAACGCCCACCTGTGTGTGAGCTCAATGTGCTTGCCTTGTTTTGTTTTCGTGGCACTGCTATCCACACACCGTGGCGTTGAAGCGACGCCATTTCTTCGTCCGTTACTGTCTCCCAGTACGCAGCCAAATGTGGGTCCTTCATGACCTGCTTGAAGTTCTTGGCATGTGCACTTCATTTGCCTCAAGTGGCACCACCGACGATTCTCGTCGCGCCGCCGGAGCATGAAGTGCGTGGGTGTTTTCTTGGTGCTTGTTCGTCACCGATTTGATGCCCACGAAATCTGTGTACTACATCCACGTCATTGATACGGGGCGGAATAGAATCACTGTAACCATTCTTTTAGTCCAGCTGCAAAATTCAAACCGGCATCATCCCCTGTTCGACTGTTCCGCCATCACATTCTCGATCGATGATGAGTGCTTTCGCGTGGATCGTGATGAGTATTCCATCGACTTGTTTTTCCAGAAGAGGTATTACACAGGGAGCAGCCATCGAGTGAGAACACTGAAGACGACGCCAAAGCACCTTCTCGAGGCGTGGAACGACTTTGTCCGGAACATCAGCGACCCGAACATGGCGTGGATGAAGTCTCTTCAATATGCTCGCGACAAGTTCACGACCACTCGTTTCAAGGCATGATGATCAAGCTGCATCAAGTCTGCCTGTCAGAACACATCGGTTGTCGAGTGAAGTCCGCCTACAACTGCCCAATGTGCTACGATAGAAGACGTGGTGTCAAGGAGGCAGACCAAGCCGAGGCATCGATGGCGATCAATCAGCTGCGATTCCTGCTGAAGGACAGGTGGGGTTTTGATAAGGCCAATCGTAACGATCTACATGCTCAACAGAAGGAAGAACCCGAACTTGACAACATGGATATCATCAATCTTCAAATGATGAGCGGTCAGCTGATGTATAAGTCCCGAACGCAACATCCGTGAAATGAAGAAAACCATCCAAGCCCTCGAAGATATATAACTCAAGCATGAAAATGCAATCTCTTTGAATAATGAGAAACGTATGATCTCCATTATCTTCATCCGATCACAACGTCTCATCTATCATCCGATCTCAACGTCTAATCTACTACGTAGTATCATTCGATCTCAACGTCTCATCTATCATCCGATCGATGCAAGTGGTCGCGGTGCTCAAGGAAGCCAAGGTCGGGTCCACCCTCCAGGTCTAAGTAAAACCCACCACGATCACACCCAGGCTGGAATCTTCGACGGACCCGAGAGCCCTGGCATAACACGTGAATGAACTTTGCATAAGCCCCATACTAGGTGTATTCGTCCATGTGTCTCTAGGAGGAAGGAAAACATGCTGCAGAGTGGTATGTATAGTGGCAGTAGTCGCCGGTACCAAGTACAAACGTGCTTAGTTTCCTGCCATTGACGAAACGGTGCTACTCCCAGAGCAAGATCGCACCACTCATGTGGACATCAATCCAACGAGAAAAAAAAGACTCCTGACTGGCGCTTTGAGAGCCGCCTGCCGTGGCCGGGCGTGCGCGGACGCCGTCAATGGCACCACATCACTACCAACAGCCAAGATGCTGATGTGGCTCCAGAGGGTGACGTGAATGCGTCGTCCGTGCGCTACGACGTCGAGATGTGCGAGGCCACTGCCGGCCACGTCGTGCTCGTGCTGCTTCGTCGGGATGTGTCAACGACTGTTTATGATGCTGGTGGTGGCGCTGCTGCAGCCACGCGCCGCACGTCCACACCCACTGGCGCCGCGGCCGCCGCGCAACTTGGTCCTCGCGTGCTATACGTCGTGGACGCCGTGCCACCCTCTGCCACGCGCACTCGTGGACCGCAACTGCAGCAGCCATCTTCATCGTCTACCGCGAAGTCCACTGAAACCAAGTGGGTGATGCTGTCGTCCACCACACGCGTGCACAGCATTACTGGCTCCAGCCCCACCCCGGCCGACGCATTCAGCGCCATGAGCAACAAACAGCCCGCAGCAGCACACCGTAGACGAACTGGCTCTAATCGAAGAGCTCTTTATCGATTGCCGACTCATTGCCGTGCAGTCTCGCGGAATAGCACTACGTCTCGGAATAGTACTGCTTCTGGAAATAGTACTACTTCGAGTACTAGTACTGCTCCTAGCGGCGTGGCGTCTCCGCTGCGCTGTGGCACGTGAGGATGGCATGTGCTACATCTGGGAGTGGAGCGGCGACCTACAGACGTAGCGTTTTCTCAACCGCTTTTGCTTTTTGGAAAACCCGAATCTCAAGTAGACACGGCCTGTGCAGTGTCCGATGTGGAATTATAAGACTACGATTGGCGGTAGTACAACCATGAATACTATTCAATAGTTCAAGCACTGCATCTGGCTGCAGCAACAGCGACGCCACGGAGACAACGGAGCTCGCGTGGTGGTCGGCGGAGACCAAAGACGGACTCGTGCGGAAGATCCAGTTTGGCGTCGAAAAAAGTACGTTTCGCACTGAAATCTGCATCGGCAACGCGTTTGATATCACGTGTCGCGACGTGGAAACGCTGTGGAGCTCCTCACGCGGACTTTGGATCATCTCCCACACGCAGGGCATCCGATTGGGAAGTGTGATGGTGTTGTGTATGCTCCAGCTCCGCTGGCAAGCGCCGGTGCATGATATCACAAAACAAGAAGGTACGGCAGGCGACGGTGTGATCACGTGCGTCCACAGCGTCACAGGGGAGGTACTCGCTGTGCAGCGCAGCTCACTCTAGTGGTGGTCGCCGGCAGCAGCTGGTGAGCAAACGACTGCTCACCATCGCCACGTGTGACGACTGCGACGCCGTGCAGAGCGTAGCTGCTCACGCTATTGGACCAGCGCGTGATGATCTACAGTCTGGTCTCAGGCCAGCTGTTGGTCTCACTTCCTCTCATCGTGGTGGTGGTGCCAGCGCCGTGGAGCTCTTTGGCGCGAGAGGTTACTGGCAGCTGCACACGCCCTGCGCCCGTGTACTCGTAGCTCTTTATAACCATCAGCTGTGTCGTGTCGTCTGAAGATGCAAAGGCAAATGCCCACGTACTGTGAGTCGTTCGACCGTACGGCTCGACGCTCGAGTTTGTGGCCGCACGCATTGCATTGGACCTGCTAGTACACTGATCGCAAACGCGTCGTCGTCGTCGATGGCTGCTGAACAATGGGTAGCCGCGATCCCCAGTCCGGTGGTGCTGCTGGCGACGTTGAAACAGTCCGATACGACGACGACGACGGCAACTACTTCGCACACGACGACGCAGAAGACGCATCTACTGTTGGACGACGTGGCTGAGCGTCGTGGCGGCGATCTACCGCGTGACCCACGAGATCGTGGTGACGACGACCGTGGAAAAGTGCAACGACGCGCTGCTGCTGCGTGCAGAGCATTGGAATTAAATAGACTATTGTACTGGCCCCATCTTGGAGCCACAGGAAAGTACGTATATATCACCAGGTGCCGTAATAGTTATTGCAGTTATTCCAATATCGGGGCGCTTTTTCGCCAATCAAATCGACCAGCGGAATCTAAACACGTGGTCGTCTACTGTCAACCTCCCACATCCCACGTCCCACGTCCACCGTGCCGCCACTGCCGGCGCCAACATCCACGGTGCCAGGCTCCTCGCTCACTCAAGACTCCGCGAAGTGGATGGCGGACGCGCTCGCCATTTACCGGCCGGGGGATCCACTACCACCCACTGCGTTTGGTCTGAAGGGAGCCTTTGAGGCTATGGTCACGAATATGGAGATCCTGCGCGGCGATCTGAGTTCGTCCGCGATGCAGCAGAGTGCACTCGTGAAATATCTCAAAAAGGTCGGTGATCCTCAAGATCCAAGTCGGTGATCTCAAGAGAGAGCTGACGAGGGTCGGTGATCTGCTGGAGCTCTCCAATAAGGCCAAGTCCAATCGTCAGCGGGTGGCCCATGAACATGAAGAACATTAGGAAGATACGAATTGTACGAGAAAGACAAATTGAGGTCCGAATAGAGACAATGGCAAACAAAAACTATCCAAACCCACATTTTGTGATTTCTCGCAAATCGCCTTCAAAGTCAAGTCTTCGTTCAAGTACG
>JAADWC010000147.1:0-17245 GCA_023336095.1 Pythium pectinolyticum | reverse complement strand
TCTGTGCGCGTCCAAAACTGGGACCATCCGTCGGGACATTTCGCTCACACACCCAACGAACCACATCGGAGGTCGAGTTGTTTCGCTCACACCAACCAATGTCGAGTACTTTTGGTCGCGTCGTGCTGCTGTGAGCCGATGCCATGCCATGCAAGTAGCACTCACTGACTGACTGGCAATGCTTTTGGTACCAGGCAGTGCAGTGCATGCAGTGCGTATGTGTGACGCAAGCTATCTGTGCGCGTCCAAAACTGGGACCATCCGTCGGGACATTTCGCTCCCACACCCAACGAACGACATCGGAGGTCGAGTTGTTTCGCTCACTCACACCAATGTCGAGTACGTTTGGTCGCGTCGTGCTGCTGTCAGCCGATGCCATGCCATGCTAGTAGCACTCACTGACTGACTGGCAATGCTTTGGTAGCTTTGGGCGTTGGCCACTGCACTCCAGACTCTGCGAGAAGTTCACGAGCGCTGATTTTATTCTGGTCAAACAGTGTGATTGACAAGATTCTTCTTTACGAGCTCAGCCGCAACAGCGCCCTGTCACTCACCATCGTGGGAATATCGTCATCCTCATCGGTGAGAACTATGCATAAGTCACGTATGACTCCACGAGTTTGCTTAACCTGTCATCGACGCCTGGCGCGATGCAGCAGCAGAATGCCGCCACCATGAAGCGTAGTGCATCATTGGTTAAACAGCCACACAAGCGTCTCCATTCCAATCTAGTCTTTTTCTTACTGTATTGCACGACCCCTGGTCTAGAGTGCATCTTCACCCGAGAGGCTTGGGATCTGAGAGACAACGGCAACAAACAAGCCTAACAATAACTACCATGACAACTTCAACTCGGAGCTGTTCTGGTTGTGGTTTCACGTCACGATATCTGCCCCCAGCATAAATGAGTGTAAAGTCCTGTTGCTTTACAAAATCATGTGAGAACTATCCCGGATTTTGACCCACGCCAGCAACACTTGCAGATACAGAACCAAGAACGCCACAGTAAATGCAAGTGGCACGGGAAGCCATGAGAAGCACGCACTGGACGAGAGAAGCTGTCGAATAAGTGAACGAGAACGAGTATCAGCAAGAGCTATTGGCACGCTCACGGAGACGAGAACGTCCAAGCAGCTCCAGAACAAGCGCTTGAATGCGGCGAACCTGTGTTTCACAGAAGTGATCCGGGAACCACTGAACCTCGCTGAGGCCACGCGGCTCCCACAGTGGCCACAATGGAAGGTGGCAACGTGGGTGGAGGTGACGTGCGCTGGAAGCGAACGACACGTACGATCTGGTGGACTTGCCGCCAGGAATGCGTGCCATTGACAATACAGTCCAGCTAAGACTCAAGCTGGCTGCTGACGGCAGCATCGAGAAGTACAAGGTCCGCATCTGCGCTCGCGGCGACAGACAAGTGTATCTTCTGGACTACGTGGAGACGCACGCGCCGGTTGTCGACCTGGTCTGTGTGAAGATCTTTTTAGCTTTCGTCGCCAAGTTCGGGATGTGTTTGCGCCAGGGCGACGTGCCCGCGGCCTATCTCAAGGCACCACTCAAAGAAACGGTCTACGTCAAGCAGGTGAGAGGGTTTGAGAAACAAGGCCATGAACACAACGTTTGGAAGCTGAAGAAAGCGCCGTACGGGCTCAAGCAGGCGGGCCGCGAGTGGAACAAAGGAATCGATGCATTCTTGCGTGCCTACGGCGATGCGTGCCCCTACTACATGCACGTGGAGGGTGAGCTACTACTTGTCTGCCTGTATGTGGACGACATCTCCATCGCCCATCGCAACGAAGAACACGTACTGCGACTGATGGTCGCACTCAACCGGAAGTATCAAGTCAAGGACCTGGGCAACCTGAGCCAGTTCCTGGGCATGAAAGTACGCACTGACGAGTCCATTTTTCTGTCCCAAGAAGCCTACGTCAACGAGCTACTGTATCGGTTCGCAATAGATCCCGCAAGGCCGACGAACACACCCATGGTGCCGAAGACAAGACTGGACTGCCTGGGCGATGGGCCGTCGCCGGGAGAGCAAGAAGCGATGAAGAACAGACCGTACAGACAGGTCGTCGGCAGTTTACTCTACCTGGCCCGAGTATCCAGACCAGATCTTGCCTTCGCCGTGAACCAGCTTGCGAGACACTGCGGCAAGCCCCGCAAAGTGGCAAGCTACTTCGGCAGCACACGCAGCCTCGAGCTGCAGCTGCGCGCCTGTGAGGAAGGCTTGCGAGTAGCTACCGACGCGAACTGGGCAAACGACGTGCAAGATCGGAAGTCCGTCTCCGGCTTCGTGGCTTTCCTGTTCGGTTGCCCCATTCGCTGGGGCTCCACGAAGCAAACCGTGGTGGCGCTGTCGAGCACGACGGCCGAGGTTATCGATGCCAACGACGGGCTGCAACAAGCCGAGTGGATCCCGCTTGTCGTCGGCGAGACCCTGTCCAGCCGACCCGCGCCGCTCATGATCACACTGCAAGTGGACAACCAGCCAGCCAGCCATCGCATCAAGCGAGACGACAGCTCCGTAGTGAAATGCATGGAGTTCTGTGGATCACTCTCCGAGACGCAACAACTTCTCCTACTTCTTATAATGGATCACACCTCAGCACCCCACGCCATCAGCTGCTCTTTCGCGATGACAAACTCGCCCCAGAAAAGACAAAGAAAGTGAAGCGATATATCTACCGATGGAAAAAACACAGTACTTACTGCTCGAGGAAGCCAATGCAACGTCTCCCAACCGATCTCTTTATCGGCCTCGCAATGCTGGTACTGGCACGACTCTGTCGTCTGACACGGAGAAGGAGTTGGTGAGTTGGGTACATACTTCGCAAAGACGGCGTTCCTGTATCAAGCATAAATCTGAGTCCAAGGCCCGAGAGTATGCCGAGCTAATACGGTTTTCAAGGCCAACGCAGATCGGACCGGAGTGTTGTTGGACGGTGCGTGGCTCAATAGCCACCACCGCACTCACTTGATGGGCGTGCTAGCAGCACGGTCTCGCTGGCACGTCCATTCAAATCACAGTCGCTTGATGGTACAGTGTGGTGGTGTGCGGCATGTGCGGAGGGAGTCGCAGCACAAACGTGGTGGCAGCACCGGTAGCATGATGATGCTGGCGCTGCCACGAACACAAACGAATGCGGTGGCGATGGCGCGCGGGCGACGGGCCGAAGCAGCGACACGAGGGCGGAGCCTGCACCCATGGCGACTTGGGTGCAACAGCTGGTACATCGGGAAAGTGAAAGTGTGAAAGTGAGCGCATTGATCTCGGTGATCGTTTTCTAGCAGGAAAAGCAGAAGAGCAAGCATGAGCGACAGTGGTGACGAAGGTATGGATCTTGGAACATGAACCACAGGTTTTACTAACAATAGCACGTCTGTGGGCACATTTACTTCGAAGCGCAACACGAGTGTAAATGCAAAGGCGCGGTCGTGCCGTCAGAGTGTAGGCCGACTCACCGGGGGATTTGCCCGAGTACGCCACAAAGACGAAGAGGTGCGACATGGAGGAGGTGGCTGTTGATCTGTGTGCCTAGTCTGAAGGACAAGCAGCAGTCCAACTGTGTGGGTTGCGTCGGCTGGAACGTGTCGAGATGTGTGCCCAGTCTGCGTGGAGCCGCCACGATTCCCGCCGTGGATGACGCGGCCACAGTCGCCAGGTGATCTGAGTTGGACTAACCGGACTAATGTTTTGGACCTCTAGAGCGTTAGACTCAAGAGAACGAAGTACAATGAGCTAGGAACCATTTCAGTTGAGAATATACTTCCAGATCGACAAGTGGTTTGTTCTCTTAAAGCTTTGGAGCCCAGAAGACCTGCAGTGGCACGTGCATCAATAGAGAACACATTCGCACCCGTCTTGCCAGCCTTCCCATCTTTGAAGTGGAAACGTTTGAGGAGTTCAAGGCACTGCTCACTTCAAGTTATTCGCACTTCCAACGGGAGTGAGAAATGGAATGAGTACGTGCGCAAAAGTCCGTGCATGAAAATGACAGCTACTGATTTGAATCCGCAGGAAACTGGAGGCGATCTACGAAGCAAACAAGGATAAAGCAAAGAAGAAGAAGAGACCGTTCGAAGATGAGCTTCACCTGCTGCCGTCGAAACTCACGCTCTTCAAGCGCGAATTTCGCTGCGTGCATGGTGACTATCAGCCGTCGAAGCGATCGGTTGGTGCTACAACCAAGCCCAGGCGCTACCAAGCGTCCACACTGTTCACAGGATGCCTATCGCGCATAACGACCATCGCTTATCGCTATCCTGGTGTGTCCGAGTCCACAATGAGGTGAGTTATTTGGTACTTTGGTACTTTGCTACTTTGACTATCATATTTCTACTGATGGCCACGTGTTGCATCTATTGTAAACTTCGTACACAATAATCTATGTAACGAGGGAGTGCTCGAGTCGTATAAAGGTGACTCTCATTGACGACGACGGTGTGGCTGCTCAGATTGACGCCGATCCCAACTCGCGTCTGATCCGCGATGGAATCGAGGTTGAGATGGGATCGTTAGCCGTGTCACGGTTCAACAACCTGAAACACTATCGGCTGGGTGACGGGACGGCGTCTGGTGGAATTATGCAAATGTTGCAGGACACGAAATGCGGCAGCTGTCTTCTAGTGCACGATCAAGAACAAACTGTGACGGGGATCTTCTTCCAGTCGAGGATCCAGCGTGAGTTTGCGAGGCGCTTTGGGGACAGTATCATTCTGGACTGGACTCGCAACACCAACAACCTTGGTTTCCATCTTGGTGAGTCTCTATTCTGCATCGGTTTAGTGCGGCGCAAAATGCTGACTTGACCGTTTCTCTCAGGCAGTCTCATGGGGACGTCTGTCACTGGTAAATGCACCACCGTCTTCACCTTCCTCTATCTGTCGCAGGACGTGAAGACCATGAAGAAGGTGCTGCTTCGTTAGTGGAGGGCTGTTCTGGTGTGAAAGATCTCCTATAGTCGTCGTCATTGACAAAGACTAGAGAGAGTGGACAGCCCTCAACGACGTGTTTGGCGATGCCGCAGTCGTCCTCTTCCACTTTAGAAGTGCTTCAAAACGGTCATGCCCGATCCACGATACAAGAACCCCAAGGAGTTTGGAGAGTCTGTGCGCGAGCGTGAAGACAAAGGCGTACGCGGAAACCAAGGACGCTTTCACGTCTGCGAAAGACAAGTTGGACGACTTGTTGTCTGGCGAGGAACACGAGGCGTTCCACACGTACACGGAGACCCGTTTCAACTACCTTCGAGGCGGGTTTTCACCCGGATTTCGTTAAGATCAAATACAGATCAGAACGAATACTGATCAACTGGCAATGCAGTATAGATCAAATTCAGAACAAGTGAACAACAGTTGTTGAAGTGCGTTTACCAGTAGAAAATCATGGAGAGTGTATTGGTGTTCTTCGCTTCCTCCTAAACATCGATACTCACTCCGAGTCGGGACCATTATAGTTAAAAGACATATTCACATCTTCTTGGCTGTCATCGTCTTGGCTATCACGTAATCCAAATTGCTCCCGCCGTTGGAGCCAGTATCAGATTCTTGATATCCACTGTCAGAGTCATGGTCCTCATGGTCTTTGTCACTGTTGGAGTCTCTCCACACATCCAGACCCACGTCGCCGTCCGAATCTACTACGACACCTTCGAGATCTGGAGGTGTCTGAAGAACAATCTGCTCACGTCGTGGTCGCGGGCGACGCCTCAGAGCGATCAGCGCGAGCTTGTCAACGTACTGCTTAGATAGTGACTTGATCGTGTTGATAAACTGCGGATCATGATCGTCCCTGCAGTTGGAAATGCCTAGTTCATCTCTCGATTGAATTGTTCGAGAGGATTGTTGGTTCTCGCAACAATAGTGTTTTGGAGGCCATGAACATTCCATAGTACTGGTAGAGACCGTGTGATCCGTGTGCGCTGGAAATATCGCCAGAAGTCGCGCCGCTTGCGTGTCGAGTACGTGAGATCACCACTCATGCACCGCTTCTTGATTGCTGTCGTTACCCACGCAGTCCCAACAGGATCCACACTGTCAGGATCGACTACGGTGAGCATGTCCAGGACACCCTGCATCAATGCGATCTTTGCTTCTGATGGTGGAATTCTGAAGCGCTTGAGTGCTCTGGTGATGGCTTGTTTAAAGCGGAATAAACATCCAATCACATCCGCGCTCGGGAACTGCGTCTGGACGGCGTCCATAAGCGCAAGCTCGAAGTCGCAGACCACCTCACTCGGCTCCAAACGCTGATCGGTAGCTTGTACGAGACAGTGAATGATATCCCAGTATGCATCGAAGCTACACAAAAATCTGCGTTCGAAGTTGCCGTGGCACACCCCGACGAGCGTGTGACAGTCGAATGAAAACACAGCGCTCTGTCGATCGTCGTAGGCACACATGTGAATGCCGGACTATCTACTATGTTACGTAATGCGACCGAAAGCGAAAGGACGGATGCGACCACAAGATCGAGTACGAGAACGACTTGGGAACTGCTGCTGAGCCCACAGCGAGCGTTGTGATAGACCAGTCGCTGTGCCTGGATCAAGTGGCACTTCTGCTGGTCGAAGGCGACTGGGGCGATCGAGGAAAACAGAGAGTAGATCCGGTCACAGTACCAGTGCTCTGAGAAGGGATTTAGCTATGTCCTCGATGGCAACGTTCGCCACGACGACGGCTAACGTAAATGCGGAAGTCATCGTTAGGGCGTTGATTGTAGTTGTTGAGTGATGATGTTGTTGGTCGGTTGCCGTGCTGTTCGGGCGAGAAGAGTTTCACGAGGATACGTTGCAGGTGCGAGCAATGATATCACTGGCCTGGACCATGAGATGCATATCCTCGAAGGGGTCGAAATCACCATTCAGCACGCACACTTTCGTGTATGGTTCGTAGATAGTCTCGAGCACTTGTGGTCATGGATTCTAAAGTCAAATCTCACGAGTTGTACTGGTCACAGCTGATACCTCTCTCACCTAGGGGTTAGACGGAGATGCCGAGCGCGGAGATTCGACGATCCTCGCGTCACACTCAGAATACCGCGGGGATTTCGCATTCCGTAAATCATTGCCGAGACACCTGTTTTTCATGAGTTCATCGGTATGTCTGAACGCCGTACTTGTGGGTGCGATGCGCTGTGGTGGTTGAGGGAGACGAGTAGATCGTACGCACGTCACGATGGGTGTGCAGTAACTTGGATCAGCGGGTACCCGTAGTGATGGCAGGTCCAAGGATATGGCAACCGAGGAAGTGCACGTGTAGGCATGCGGGGGAAGTCATCTGAACTCATGGATAGGTGGGGATTGAATCCCCCAAGATCTCAATAAAGCTAAAAATGTCTTTCAATAATAACTTTCGCGATCCACGAGCTCACTAGCTCAGTGTTGTAGTGTGTTGTAGTGTGATGCCATGGCGGTTTGACTCCAGGTGTGCGCATTGTCTCCCACAATGAAAAAGAGTCATTTGATCTACACCGCGTACTAGTTGAGCACCCAACGCATATGCGAAGAAAATACAGTGAGCCAACTAAGGAGGCTGAGAATTCAAGCTCGCGAATGCGTTTGGTCATGGTGACAATGCAGTATAGTCTCAAACTGGTGGATGCGCTGGAGCACTATGGATCTAATCCATGTGATTAGGTGAAGGCGTCTACTCTATTGTAGATCTCGTAGGCGACGCTTGCAAGGAAAGAAATCGACCCTTATGCAGGTCCCTGTAATAGACATATCTTAATGTTTGTAACAAAAATGTAAAAATCACCCTAAGATAAGGACGCGTCGCCTTTGAGTAAGCGTCGCCTACGAGATCTACAATAGAGTATTAGCAAAAGCAAAAAGCCCCCCATCGAAGCAACAATATATAACCATATACTTGTTTCTATAAGGTCAAGATGGTCCAATCGCCGTTATAGACGAGCAATCACTCGGCGAGAATAGCGACGAATACCCTCTTTCCTCGGTTGATCCAGCGATATTCTGGGTTGCATGTTAGGATTTTAATCCGCGCCATCGGGGCCGAGAGTAGCGCCGAGCAAGACCTCATTGCGATTGATAGCTTGGACGAGCCTCCCAGCTATTGTAGGCGAACATTCGCTTGTCAACTAGAGAGCACAGTACTGATATCAACGCTACACCGGAAACGACAGACCAGAAGACAGTTAGTTCCCTATGACTCAGTCAGTGAATTATTGAGGAAGCGACTCGATGGTGTCAAGCGTAATCTTGTTGCATTTCGTCTGTTCTTGGCGAAGATGGATGGTGCTGCGAGAAGAACCTTGGGTCAACGGAGAGGGATCAAGAGAGCATGCAGCCACCAGTGGATGTGATTTGACGATCCCAGCTTCGTGAACATCCCCACAACCAAGAGTCTGGACGCTTCCAGCTTGATCGATGATTGGCTCACAGAAGAACGGATGCTAATGATCGGGAGAAAGCGGTGCACATCGTTGTAGATCTCACACAGCCCACGTAAAAAGAACACACTTGAAGCGTTCAAGGGTCGACCAATCGGCACGACGAAGGGGAGGATGACAGCGATCCCAAGAATTCTCATGTTTGATCAGCCGAACTACACCAGGTTCGTCTCATAAAGAATGGATCACCGCAAACTGTGGACCAACCATTTATCTCCACATCACCCCCCCCAGTTTCTAGAGTAGGAACATCAATGACATCGAATCTCAACCACTGCTGTTGTTCTCGTGGGCGGAACCAGTTGCTTCTGTGTACTCCGCTTCTCTAGCGACAAAAAGACGGCGCAACGAGTTATGGTTCTGGCGCAAGTGCAGAGAAGCATTGTGTCGCGATAGGGATGAACGAAATGTGCAGCACGATATATCATCCTGAACACATTTTCTTCGCCGCCTTGCTACATTTATTTCTTCTACAGCATAAATACGTTGATGTTGAGGCGCGTAGAGAAGCTGCATAGATCGACACGCATCGGCGGCTCGCTTTTTGTCACACCGGTGTATCCCCACATCCGAAAAGCTTGACCTTCAAAACAGCATAGTTGATGTTGATTCGTCCGCGTCTTGCCTTGATTGACCACAGAGGACATCGCTCGCAAAGGATTGGACTTGGTCTCTGGGTGAAGATGGAAAGATTACAGCAATAGCTTCACTACAGCTGTAAAATACCTCCCATATGGATTCTGCTTGCGTATTTGTTTTGGCATCCAGGACACCTCCGCCTTTGGGTGACGGACTGGTCGCTCTACAGAGTGAAGTTTGAGTCTCAGTTGGCGGTGGAGCATTGTTGGGCGCCCGTGGTTTCATTGCTAGTACTAGATCTTAAATGGGGCGCCGACCAGACATGAAACACCTCAAATAATGGAGCGTCGCCTTTAAAATCTATTTCACAGAAGTCACCAAATTACATGATTTTCTCTGGCTGTTTGCGCCAACGAGTCCAGAAGCAGTAGAACTGGCTCGCTCACGACCATGCGGTCTGCGAAGAAGTGCTTGAGCCACGCGACAGTGATATCACCGTTCCACCAGGCGATGCTGTTACCGTAAACTTCCCCAGCGTGCGTATCTTGGATCGCCTTGATTTCTTTCCACAGCATCTTTCCGAACCCATGCCGCTTGGCCACGTTCTCCTCGTGCACTTTCTTCATCTTTCCCCACTTTCCCCACGCTGTCCGAGCGCCCCGCTTGGAAATCGTCTTTTTTTGGAAGCATCTCGAAAAACACGGCAGTCTGATCTGCATTATACCCTTTTGAAGCGCCATACTGTGACATCCACGCGCGCTCTTCAGCTGCAAAGGCGGTGCTAGGTGCGTTGTGGGCATCCGGAGACGTTTGCCTGACACGATTCTTTGTCCAAAACGAAAGGCGGTGGCGCCGAAGAAACGACGCTTTCCAAGTATTGGAGGCAGCAAAGGCGCCATCCGGAATACCAGCAATCTTGGCGGTCTCCAAGGCTCTGATCTCGAGCATCTTTGATGACACTGGGACGCCATCGAGACGCAAACCGTCGATCGAGTGGACGATCTGTCCTTCCATCGTTGGTGAGAGCGAAGTGGCGAGACCATGCTGAAGTAGGTATCGGAATTCCGTGCTTGTCGTGCTGTTAAAAGCCATGACGCAATCAACGAGTTCTTGCTGTTCTACTTGGAAACCAGGCGACGAACGGCGCTCTGTGTGGCATTCTTGAAAAACGTTGTCTTTTGATCCGCGATCTTGGATCCCGCGCGATACTCGTCCAGGACAGCATGCTTGAATGCGTAGGTGTATGGTTGGTGTTTAAACTGGTTTGTCGCCGCCTGCTTGCCCTTTATACTTGTTCTTCCACCTCGCGCCATGACAAATAGCGAAGAAATTACATCCCATTACCAACGCTTTCTGTACGTCGTTCGAATGGGGTCTATTTGTCACTCCACCAAGGGTACTTATCGTAAATTTTCGAAATCACGACAAGACAAAAACCACCCGAATAAGAGAGCGTCGCCTTTAAGATCATGCCCCCTTTTAAAGGGGATCTAAAAAAAATCTGCAAGCGAGTATGAGCAACCGTGGTTCACCTATGGTTGCTCCCCAACCGTTCGGGGAGGAAATTGCCAAACGGGTCCAAAAATAACAGCCGATTCTTCCAAACAGACCCAGCTCAATTTTTGTCAACCCAAACAGACACATTTGTGTTTGCCAACAGCCACGGAAAAGTCGAGAACAAGAGAGACAATGAGCGACATGCAGCGAAGCGTTGCTGGCTCGACAAGGCAGTCGATTACAACACGAACGGCACCGCGCAACGACGAATTCATTTATGAGTCAATGCGAAAGAAAACAAAAAACGAATCCGTGCCATTGGTAAATAGCGAACAGCTCATGACCACGCCAACCAACAACAACAACAACAGCAGCACTACGCCCATCAACACCAACACTAGCGACGACAGCAGCAGCAGGCCCACCAACAACACCATCACCAGCGCCAACAACATGACCACGCCAACCACCACCACCAACAACAACAACAACATCAACAACAACAGCACCACGCCCACCAACACCAACACCAGCGACGACAGCAGCAGCAGGCCCACCAACGACAGCAGGAGCACGCCCAACGCCATGAACACCAACGCCACAATCACCAACAGCAGCAGCAGCAGCATGACCATGAACAGTGACGGCAGCACAACCTCGGCCTGGAACGGTGATGTCACCACCAGTAGCAGCAGCGTTAACAACACCAGCGGCACACTCATGAGCACTATCACTACCAGCTCTTGCCTTCGTCCCAACGGTCATCACCAGTGTTAACAGCTGCACCAGTGTGCGCCGTGTCCCAACGACCATCACCCGCAGTGATTTACTCCCAACAGCGAATACCAGCATTAGTGTTCCAATCTATGTCAACAAGACGCGCAACACCAATTTGGCTTGTGAGTCGCATGCTGGCTGTTCGTTTCGAGTCTACTGCAATCGAGAAAGCTGTCGTATTACCAAGCACCACGTCCAACTACGTCACTGTGGGAGTGCAATCAGTGTGAGCGATGAGCTGAACGAAGATCCCGAGCTGAAAAACGCCGTGGTGGGCAAGACGTTTGCCTCAATGGCAGCTGTGTACGACATCGCTACAGAGACAGAGATATCAAAGTAGAGCGCGTGCGCAACGCCAGTGCGCGGGTCCAGTACGTGTGCAACGAGCAGCACATCCACGTTATTGGACATGGTGCGTTCCGCAAAAGCCGAAGCTGGTCGTCTGATCACCTATTCGAGTGCGTTCAAATCGAATAAACGGCATGAAGCTCAAGAGATCCAGTCGAGTGGGGAGTCGCGTGAGCTGATTGAGCCGTGGCTTAGTGCGATAAAGAACCTCAATACGAACACTCACTACGACTACGCTACGGTGCATATCACTTTTGCTTTTTCAAAAGCATTTTTGGCCCTTGGCCCCATGCAAACTGCTGTCGAGCGGTCACTCCCAGTACTTGCCCTGGACGCTGCCCATATGCAATGCCCGCACGCAGGCATATTTAATGTCGCCGCGGTGACGACGAGCAACAACGAGAATCTGATTGTCGCAACCGCCGTTCAGGCCTGCAATGAATCAGAGAAGAGTTGGATTTGTTCTTTAAGGAATCTACTGATCGCATATCCAGCGCTTCGCAATAAGACCATGGTGGTTATCAGCGACCGCGACAAAAGACTCAGAAATGCAACAGGCGCGTCGTTTTTGAGTGCATCGCATTCATTCTGCTCAGTGCACCTCAAGCGAAATGCCAAAGCGCATTTTGGCAATGATCTTGGCACCCGTGTGCACACTCTCGCCACCAGCTTTAACAAGACCACAATTGACGATAGGTACAGTGAGATTGAGCAAATCAACTTGGAGCCGAAGAAACCGAGGCCACTGCAGGGGAAACGGAAGGCTTGTTGCACGAGAATGCAAAATCTTGAGTGTCATTTTTCATCTTAGTTCTCTTTCCTATCGTTTAGACATGCAGTGCACTGGAGAGAAATCCAGTGACAGACGAGACGCGCCGCTGGATTTCTCTCCACAGTTACCTCTCGCGCGGCTGCGTCTTTCCTGGTCGTACGTCGTGATCTGCGACGTGTGACCGCCGTCAATGCGCATCTTGTCCATTCTGGTGCATTTGCACCAACTCTTTTCCCACAAGTAGCGCATGGGCTATGTCGCGTCGGCAACGAAGCTGCACAAAGTGCGCTTGCGGTGGAGGTGGACGCGCGGCAAGGCTTTGGTGTGGATTTCTGCCGGCATTTCACCTGTGGGCAGGTAGTGCAGTGCTAGTTTTCCTCTCTGTACCAGATCCTTGGCGGCATGGAACTTGACGTCGACCGTCTTTTGCGTGTCGGAGAGGCTCTCTCGCTGGATGCGGGAGATGGCGGGCTTGCTGTCCATGGCGGCTTGAACGGGAGCTTGCGTTGGAGCACCTCGTTGGTGATGGTGCGTACGAGGATGTCCTCGTCCAGTGCGAGGTCGGTTGCGATGTACTCCGCCACTGTGCTGGACTTCGCCACGATGGTCTGCTTTTTGCTGGCCCACGCCACGGGGCAGCCAAAGAGGTAGATGACGTACCCGCTGACGCTCTTGCGGTCGCAACGATCGTTAGCCCAGTCGGCGTCGGAGGCACCAGTATCTCATCTGACGTCGGCTGCATCTTGAGGTGCAGCGTCTTCGTCGAGCTCAAGTAGCGGTGCAGGATAGCAGCGTCTTCGTCGAGCCCAAGTAGCGGTGCAGGAACTTGACCGCATCCCACGCCGTCTTGCGCGGCTTGGATGAGTGCTGCGCGAGCTGGCTCACTGTAAACGCGATGTCGGGGCGTGTGACGCGCGCGAGGTAGAGGAGCACGCCCACGGCCTGGCGGTATGGCATTGGAGCCATTTGCTGTGCTTCCGCCTCCGTGGGTCCGTTTTCGACGAAGTCCAATCGCGTGTTGGGCAACATGGGCGTCGACGTGGGCCACGTGTCGTCCATGGCAAAACGGTGAAGGACCTCGTCCACGTAATGTGCTTTGGCCAGTAGTACCGTGTCGGTGGTGGGCCGACGGACGCGCATGCCGAGGAACTGGTCAGGTGTGCCCATGTCTTTGACCTGGTAGCGCAGGTTCAGCGCCGTCATCAGCCGCAGACACTGCTCGTCGCTCTCGTGTGCGACCAGTAAGCCGTCTACATAGAGACAGACTAGCAAGAATGCAAAATAGAGACAAGGATCACCTGCGGTGGGTTGGAGCCCACATTCGCGAAGGAACAAGTCGAAGGCTTTGTTCCATTCGCGCCCAGCTAGACGTAGGCCGCAAAGAGCTTTGCGTAGCCGCCAGACGTGGTACTCGTGGCCAGGGGGCGCATAACCTGGAACTGGTTTCATGTAGATCTTGTCGGGTAGATCGGCTTTTACGTACGCGGAGAGCACGTCTCCTTGGCGGACTTGAAGTCCGAGGTTGGCGACGATGGCGAAGAAAACACGGACCGTGAGCAGACCGGCGACGGGCGCGTACGTCTCGAGGAAATGCTCAAACACAATTTGGCGGTCGCCACGCGCACAGAGACGAGCTTTGTACTGCGTGATGTCGCCGCTGGTGCCGGCCTGGAGGCGGAACTGGATCGTGTAATCGAGCACACGGGCTTCTGGTGGAGCGATGGCCCATTCAAACGTCTGGTTGGCGAAAAGTGCGCCGACTTCGGTGTTGATGGCGCCGTTCCACAGGTGCCATTGTGGGGACCGCCGAGCTTCTGCAAATTTTAACGGCGCGCGGATGATCTCCGACAAGACCATGAACGCGTGCGCATGTGCTGTCGTGCGTTGCGCTATGCGTTTCGATGACAGTGAGACACGTGAGGTCGGCGTCGGCGTCGTCGTCCACGTCGTCGGCGCCATCGTCGGATTCCTCAAGCTCGTCGTCGGCAATGTCGTTGTCGTCGGGCACTGGCTCCAACTCGAACAACATGCGGTCGATGACGTTGACGTCCCGAGACTGGTGGATTTGTGTGCCTGGGCCCGGCGCGTAGACGTAAAATCCCTTGATGTCCTCCGCACAACCGACGAAAGCCGCGACGTGGCCTTTGAGCTTGATGAAGCGGTACACCTTGCGGCGGACTTGGTCGGGGATCGTGGTCTCCACGGCCTGTCCGAAGATCGGCAGCTTGGAGACGTCAGGGCGGCGCCCGAAAAGCAGTTCATGTGGGCTTTTGGCGGCGTCGATCTTGGGCATGCGGTTGCAAAGGTACGCGGCATGAGCGAGCGCGTACGGGCAGAGGCGATGCGACAACCCGCTGTCCACCAGCATCGCCGACGCCATGTTCGTAACCATGCGGATGGCACGTTCTGCCACTCCATTTTGGAATGGGGAATACGGCGTCGTGTGCTGGTGTAATAAACCTTCGTGCCGAACGAACTTGCGGAAATCGCCGTTAACCAATTCGGTGCCGCCGTCAGTGCAGAGCACTTTGATGTCCGTCGCTGAGACCGACACTTGGCGTTCGATCATGGCGAGAAAATCCTTTGTCCGCGCCGTGGCTTCGTTTTTGCGCTTGAGCGCGTACGTGGCGATGTAGCCACACCACACGGCGACCATGAAGTAGCGCTCTCCATGGATGGAGTTGGCGACAGGGGCGCTGAGGTCGACGTGGCAGACGCCGTCTTTTACAGCTGAGCTGGTCGCACTCTCGCGTGGTATCGGCAGTCGAGTGGCTTTTGTGAGTGCGCAGATCGTGCACCTCGGCGGCGTCGCTCCGGCGGCGATCTTGAGCCCACGTACGGCGCCGCTAGCGGCGAGACGCTTGAGCGTGCGAAAATTTACGTGCCCGAGTCGCCGATGCCAGGGCTCTAACAATCGTCCGAGTACTGACGCCGAATACGCCGCGGCCTCGTGGCCGTGGAGCGTATCGTCGTGGTGGTCGGCCGTGAGCACTGTGAACAAACCGTCGCTGAGCCGCGCAATGCAGCTTGTGCGCCGGCGGTGGACGTGTGAGACTGTGCACCCGGACGCGGAAAATCGACGCTATGGCCGTCGCGGAGCAGACTAGAGACGGATAGCAGGGTTTGAGGGAGATCAGGCACGTAGTAGACGTTGTTCACTAGAAAGTCCTGTACGTTGGATTTGCCGTTACTGTTCTGTATAAGCGCGCGCACGCGCAAAGTATCTCTTGCCCTCGCTCAGCAGATCACCGATCTGCCGTCCGCGACCTTGATCACCAACACTTCGTCTTCATCTGTGATGGTGAGATCGTCGATGCGGCTCGTCAGGTGGTGCGATGCGTCCGAATCCAAGAGAATCGGACCCCACCTGACGCCCACATCTCACGCTTTGGCGCTGGAATCGACGTCGTCATTGGCAGCCTCCACCGCGGCGTTTGCTTGTCCGTGGACGCGCGGCGTCGCCTGCGACAGGTGCTGTTTGTGAAATGACGTCGTATGACCGGTCTGGCGGCAAATTTCACACATGCTCACGCCCTTGCGGGCGATGTTGTTGCGTTTTGGCTTTTGTTTACGTTCGACGATGGCCACGTGCGCTGTTGCTGGAAGCGTATGGTGCGCGGCTCTGGCGCCACCGGCACCACCGTCAATCTTGCGACGCTTGTTGACTTGCATGCGACCGTCCGAATGCGCAATGTTGGTGAGCTGGACCACGCGTGTTGGAGTTCGGCGTGCGCGTCGACGGGCTTGGGGTTAACGCGGCCATCGAGAATGTCCTTTTTCTTGGGCCACGCCAATCGAACAAACGTGCCTAGCGCATGAAGCGCATTCTCGCGCTTCATCATGCCGCCGTCTATGCTGTCAGTCATCAAGAGGAGGCGGTCGGCGTATTCGCGATACGTTTCCTCGGGGCACTTGCCCTCTTGATAAATGGCAGCACCGATCTCCTGGTCAGTGAGCGCAAGCGCAAATTCATTGACGAACGCCTCCCCCATGTAAAAAACGTGGCGGTGGGAGACGTGCGCTTGAATCGCTTGTGCCAGCGCCGAGCCATGCCGTCGAGATGCATGTAAAGCGCTGCTTTCATGGCGTCGTCGGACCATTACTGGCCAGACAGGGCATGGGCATACTCAACTTGATCAGAGAACTGGTCCCACCAGTCGCGCACTCCGGAGTCAAACGCGCCGTCGGCTACAGCGCTCCGGAACGACGCGACCTTGATGAGCTTGAGATCGACACGGGTGCCGACTTTGACAACATAATTGTCGACGGAACCGTCCGTGCTGGGTGCAGGCTCTGGTTCATCCTCCGATTCGGAGACGTCGTCGGCAGACTGGTGCTGCTGGAGGCGCTGCATTCGACGCGGCGACTCGCAGCAGCGGGCCATATTGTGGTGCACGCACGGCGGTGTTGCGAGCGGACATGGCCTCGGAGGTCTTCAAATAGCGTGAGAGCGAGCTGGCTGTTAACCACTTGGAGCCGAAGAAACCGAGGCCACTGCAGGGGGAAACGGAAGGCTTGTTGCACGAGAATGCAAAATCTTGAGTGTCATTTTTCATCTTAGTTCTCTTTGGCCATATACCGCACGCAAGATGACCGTCCTCGGTTATTTTCGAGAGTTCACTGCCAAAACTCACAAGCGCATGTGTGGCGAAGCAGGAGACTTCAACAAGATCCGACGGGGGGGTGTCCCCAATTCAAGGCGTAGAGTTAGGATCCGTTCCTATTTTAGGTTAACTAGGTAGGCTAGGTAGGTTTTTAAGGCCAGCCAGGAGGCAGGTCTCTATTTGGTGTGACCCACACTAAGTTCGGATAAAACCGGATTTAGTGTGGAGAGTACTGAATTAGAGGTCTGCCAACGA
>JAADWC010000146.1:0-17263 GCA_023336095.1 Pythium pectinolyticum | reverse complement strand
GTTGCCTGCCTGGGGGGATTTTGTTGGTTCTTGCGTGCGCTTTTAGGTTCTGGGGAAACTGTTCCACATGGAGGAAACCAGACAAACGGCACGCAGAGGACGGCGGTCGCGGGCCCACAACCCGATGACACCAGCTGCCGGCTGACGATCCGCACAGGCATCTGTCTGTCTCTCTTCGTTGCCCCCACGTGATTGGCCTGCACGTTCTCTGGCGCCATCAAAATGCGGAAGAATTGTTTTGAACACTATTTAATCTTGTTTCCACTATGGGGTTCTTTTTGTTTTAAACACAGTTCGACTTATTCTGACGAGATATCATCCATGAGAGGGGTCGACATGAAGAAACGCTCCATTTCAAATGCAGTGGAATGACGGCGCTTCCTTCACATGGACATCATCACTAATGGGAGCGCCTTCAATGGCAGTGCTGCACTATCCTGCGCGACAACCGACATAGCTAAGCGGTTAGCGAATGCGAATATTCATTTGTGTAGTAGTTGTGTAGTACTTGTTATCTATGGAAATCCCAATTGGTTGTCTTGCGACAAGTGTGTGCATCCTCTGTGTTCATCATGGCAGAGAAGCTTCCATTCCCTAAACTCAGAGACGCAGACCATAGCCGCGCGTCTCGGCGCGCACTTCCGAGTCGGGGAACGCGCGCGACTCGAGGAACGACTGCGACCGCGACTGCTCCACTGGGTTGGCCACCTCATTAAACAGCAAGTCAAACTCGGCCTCCAGGTCCAGGTCGTCGGCGTGGAGACTCGAGAGCCGGCTGTACGACGAAAGCTCCGACGACGCGTTGCCCAACTGGCGGCGACGCAGCGCTGCGAGCTGCACGGATCCGTTGTCGCTGCTGCTGCGGAACGAGTTGCTCTGCGCGATGCTCGTGAGGTTGCCGAGTCCCGTGCGCTGCAGCGCGTGGAGATCCACGACGGAGCCGCTCAAGTACGTGGCGTTGCCGTTGCCATTCGCAGTGCCGCTCATGTTGCTGTTGTGGGTGCCACTGCTGGGCACACTGGACAAGTGCGACTGGCCAATGTACGCGTTGTGTGGCGGCGCCATCGCGGTCGACGCCTGTGCGATGCGGATCTGCTGGCGCGACGCCTGGCGCTGCATCGCCTCCGCCACCAGCGACGGCCGCTGCTCCATGTCTGCGGGCGACACATTTCCGCTGGCGGCCGCGGCAGCAGCGGCGGCAGCAGCCTCGTCTTTCTGTTTCTTTTTCTCACTCTTGAGCTGGATCGCCTTTTCTTTCGTGCTCGCGCACAAGCCAAACATGAGCAGCGTGAGCGCGAGACAACTGGCGCCAAACAGGAAATGGCACAGCGAAAACGACGGCGAAAAGTAGAAAATGAGCCCTTGCACGGCGTAAAACATGCCCAGCGAGAGCGAGTAAAACAGCGCGCGGTTCGCGGCGCCAAACATCTCGAGCGAGCACAGCACGGCGACGCTCTGGAAGCTCAGCCCCGTGGCCACGACGATCACCCACACAAAGCCTTCGATCACGCCGTCCTTGCCCACGACCGCCGTGTTGACACTGGCCGTGATGATACACACGGCCGCGAGAAACGGCAAAAAGTCTTTGAGAATGGTCTTGCGCCGCACATTGTCGATCAGAAACACGCTAAACGACAGCCCAATGGCGCTGCACACGCCGAAATACACCAACTCGGACGAATTGCGGATGCCGTCCGACGTCGTGGTCTCCTTGACGACCGTGCGCTTGAGCAGACCACCAGACATGAGAATCGACAGCACGCTCTGCAGCGTAAACACAAACGCGACACGGAACGGGATGTTGCGTGTTCCTTTGCGCTCGTAGATTTGCTGCTCGAGCGTCTTCATGTCATAGGACACATCCTGACGACGACGCAGCCGCACGTACGTGGCCTTGCACTTGACGGCATCGCCCTGCGTCATAAACCACACGGGGCTCTCTGGGATGTAGCGCAGCGCGATCATAAACACCACGAGAATCGGCAGCACGGCGACCATGGGCAGCGTACGCCAGTTGTTGGCCGGCCGGTTCTTAAAGTCTTGGTTGAACGTGGTCTGGTTGAGCTTGTTGTGCACGGTGGCATTCACTAGGAAGCCCACGGTGCTGCCCAGTAGAAACATAGTGAGCCCTTTGCCGCGCCAGCCCTTGGTACAAATCTCGTAGCTGTACAGCGCGTAGTTCGCTGCCAGAAACACAGAGCCAGCGGAGATGAAGCACGACGCGACCACGATCACGACGCCGTCGTCCACAAAGTTGAGACCGAGTCCGAACGTGATCAAACCGGCACCGATACCCATACATCCTCGTCGTCCCAGCACGCGTCCGACCAGGTAGCTGCTCAAGACAGCGAGCACGGCGATGATCGAGCACAGCGCCTTGAGCTGTCCGTTCACGAGCCACTGCGGCATGTTGATTGCGCCCTTGTTGTTCAGTTCGTTGGTCACGTAAAAGTAGAACGAGCGGCTGATGTAGTGGTACTTTGGCGCATTCACAAAGCCCAAGTTGAGAATGAAGCAGCTCATAAAGCCGTAGATGTAGCCGCCCGTCACGCCCATGAGCATACAAATCGACGCCGCGACCTCAGATCCCGTGGAAAGCGCACGCGCAAAGCCGCCGTTGAACATCATACGCGTCTGCAGGATGCGCATAAACGGCAGGAACGACAGCACGACCAGCGGCACGACCAAAAACACACCGACCATCATGTCGTGGAGAAAGCCCAGTGTCACGAACGGACTCCAGGACGCCAGCGGTAAGCCAAACGCGCCGTGGAACGCCAGTGCGTACTGGCAGATCGCGTTAAGTCCAATGAAGATCGAGACCGAGAGCGTGAAGCCCTTGAGCGCCGACCAGCCCAGCAGCTTGCCAATCACAACGGGAAACACCGTGATGGAGCCAAGCACGAGCACCATGTACAGCAAACCGCGCACACTCAGTGCGACCTGCTTCTGGTTGCGGCCCACCGACTGGAGAGCTACGTAGCTTCCGACCCAGAGCGCACCCCACGTCATTAGCACGGCACAGATCAGCAGTGGCCACTGGCCGTTGCTAAAGTGCGTAGCAAACACGAAATACATGGCGAACGGGTGGCGAAGTTCACGCAGACAGTACGTTGCGCGGCCCATGGGGCCCACCTTGGTCATCAAGTTGACATCTTCGTTGTACCAATCGATCCATCCGTCTTTCGGTGTTCCTTCGCTCGACGAGTCGTCAATGAGCTCTTCGTCACACTTGACGCGCATCATCCACGCAAACCAGTGCGACACATCAATCTTGGTCTTCTCCAGCACGAGTCCGTCCGTGTTGAACAGGAACGGCGCCATGAGCCAGCACGCACCCAGCAGCAGCACAGCAAACGACGCGACGCCGTAGCTCTGCGGCGTAGAGCCAAACGCCTCCAGCGTGGTGACGTTGACAGGGATCAAACTCGGAAACTCGTCGCAATCAAAGCTGGCGCTTGCACAGAACTCGTCTCGCGCGCCAACACCGATGCTAAAGTCGCCGTAGACGCCGTACAAGATCATCACACCGATCAGCTCCACGGCCTTGCGGAAATGGGAGACGCCATAGTCCTTGAAGAAGTTGACCATCGTGTCACGCGTGATCGCAAAGCCTCGTCCCGTCGCTCGGTACTTGGAGCCACCGCGGATGAGCGCCACGTCGTAGTAGTGGGCCTTTGTGCCCGTGAGAAACACGTAGAACACGACACCTAGCGCCGACACGAGCTCCATGACCTGGAACACCGCCTGCTTCCAGCCAAACTCGACAATCAAAGTCGACAACAGCGGCAGCGTGGTCAGCAAACCAAACTGCAGAATGTACTGCGTCGTCATGACCTTGGCCAGCGAGTCCAGGTCCTTGGTGCTTGTCGCCGCGGTCTCGATCACGTTGTTGTGGGTCGCCACGTACAGCTTGGAGTACGCGTAGATGTACACACACAGCACGGTCATCGCGTTACAAATGTAAAAGCCAAAGTGGCCATAGTACATCGAATTCAGTCGGAAAAAGTCGAGACTGTTGGACATGCGGTGGCCCTCACGACTGAGACACGACTCGGCGCAGCCGTTCGAGAGCTTGGCTTCAAATGCGTTGATCTGGTTGAGCGTCACGTCACGTCCCTTGCCACACTGCATGAACTCGACATGCGTCACGAGCCCGCCGCGAAGCGTGACGTTGTAGCCGCTGAACACGTCCTCCGACAAGTTGATCCCTTTACTGGCCTTGGAGACACCGCCGTTGGTCATGACAAACGACTTTTCAAACACATCCGGGTGGCCATAGTGCATGCGTGCGCGCAGGGGCTCAGCGAGCACGCGCTGCGTCAGCGTCACAAACACGAGCTCCTGCAGCGTCATGAACCGCGCGAGCGACGACGCGCGGCCCGTGAACACGTGCTCTTTCATGCCGATAATGGTCACATCTTCACCGGACGCCGCCGCGGTCGCCAAAAAGTTGGGCATCTTGAGCGTCTCTTCAAAATAGTGTTCCTGGTTCATGTCGATCGTCTGGAGGTACTCGCCACGCGTGAACGGAAGCGCGACGTTCTGGTTCTCGGGCTTGCCCTCCCCGAGAATCGGATTGCCTGGGAGCTCGTACCGATACACTTCGACGATTTCTTCTCCTTCCGACTTGACCAGCACACAGTCGTAGCGCTGGATCGTGCCGTTTTCGTCCTTGATCGCGTCCACAAAGCTCACACGCCAACTCGGGAATCGCTTCATCAAAAAGTCAATGTCATCGGCACGCGGGTCTCCCTTCTCCGCTTGCTGCGAGTAGATCTGGCAGCCCGTGATGTACGAAAACTTGAGCGCCGAGATGTAGTTCATCTCACTGACCTTTTCGGCCTCTTGCAGGTCCTCCTTGTTCCATAGCTCCAGCCAGCGAAGCAGACGCAGCGCGTCTTCATACATCATCATGCCGTACACTGTGCGGGCCAGCGTCTGTCCGCGCAGCGACGCCCACAGCCGCACTTGTCTCGGGTAATGTTCAATCGCTTCTTCCAGTGTGTTCACGCCCATGCGTTCCAGGAAGTTGCACCACTCTTCCGCGTGGAACGTGATCAGGTAACCCATGATGGTCAAATTGTCGCGTCCTTTCTCTCGGTTGCGGCCATCAATACGCTCGAACAGCGGGTTCGAGTTGACGGGGTTCTTGAGCTCGTTGAGCGTAAACAGCACGGTCTCACTGTAGTACGGCGTCATGACCGAAAACGATGGCATCGCTTCCACGGATGGCACCTTGGGCATATCCATATTGAGCGTGTGAAGAAAGAACGTGAGTCGACGACGTGCGTCCTGGCAACGCGGGTACGACTGCGCCACGTCCAAGCGAAGCAGGAAAAACAAACGCGTGCAGCTGCCCACAAAGTCTTCACGCGAGTACTTGGTGGATGCCGTCGAGTCGAACGACGCCTCGCTGCCGCGGCTACTGCCACGACTGGTCGAGCTCGACAAAACACTGGAATCCGCAGTCGCGTCGGCCTTGTACAGCGACAAAAGCTGCTGCTTCTGGAACGACAGCATGGTCGTGAGCTTGGTGAACTTGCAGCGCTTGAGCTTTTCGTGGACAGACGCGTCGTTGCCAAACATGAGCTCGATCGTGTTGAATGTGAGCGTGACTTTGTCGACCACGAGCCGCGTCTGCTCCTGGAACGCCACCCGTGCCTCCTCAAACTCGGGCTCTTCACGCTCGACAGTCGACAGATCGTCTGGCAGATCCAAGATCGCTGACAGCAAATCCACCACGTTTTCCACGAGCGTGGGCAGGTACTGGAAATCCAGCAACGTCACGATATCGGTTGAGCTGTAAATGCGCTCGAGCACGCTCAGTGGCCCTTCGTCTTCAGAAGCGCCAAACAACAAGTGGAACACCTCGGAGGCCAAGCGAGCCGCGTCCATGGCGCCGTCCAGCACACCGGCCTTCTCGAGTCGCGCCGTGAGCTCAGCCGTGGACCACGCGTTGGGGCGTGCCTTGGTCGCAATGTCGACGGCCTTGATCACCATGCCGGCAAACAAAAAGATGGGATTCTCAACGTTGCGGCCGTGGCCCAAGATGCGGTACTGCAGGATCACGGTCTCCCGGTCGTCCAGCAGATCATTGAGACGAAAGCTGCTGATGATTTCGTTCCAGATGATCGCAAAGCGAAGCCGCAGGCTTTCCTCACGGGACTTTTCGGGATCCGACTGCGTCGTCACACGCTGCGCCTGTGCACGAAGCGACGCGACGGTCTTGTCAAACTGTTCGGGCGCCGTGTACAGCGCCGTCTTCATGGTCTCCATGGTCGCGTAGTGGCCCATCTTGCGCTTCAAGCCCACGTACAAGCCCATGATCGACTGGTACAGAATGAACCAGATCTGCGTGTCGTACAGGTACACGACAATCACGGGCGCCCACAGCGCCGTGATGAACAGCAAGTTGTGGTTGGACTCGACAATGCCGTTCTTACTGGAAATCGCCGTCTCGTACACTTGGATCGTGGGGCCCACGAGCGGACGGATCATGAGCTCAAGCGCAAACAAGAACTTGAGGAAAAAGATCGTGCTCCAGGTCGCGCCGTAGAGCAAGAACCATCGCCATGGCTGGCTCATGTCGCGACCAATGTACTGGCGCCGCGTGCCGTCGAGACTGTTCAAGAAGCGGATGCTCCAGATGCCCTGCGCGCAGAACATGCGCACGCTGGACGCCAGTAGGATCGGAATGCAGTAGAACAACGCCATGTAGCCGCCCACGGAAAGGTACGTCGCAGCGCTGCCGTCGCTACCTTTGCCCAGACTGCCAAACTTGATGAAGCACGGCTCACTGGGCGACACGTTGACCAGCAGAAAGATCGCAAAGAAGCACGCGTGCCAAAACAGGCGACACAGCACGCCCAGCGTGAGCCACACGTCCTTGAAGAGCCGCATACCGTAGAGCCAGATCTGGAGAATCACCTTGAACGTGAACAGCACAGAAACTGTGAGCAACACGGACAGCAGCGCGTGGTTGCGGCGATCACTGTGCGCCGAGTCGAACCAGTGCGCGTAGTACGCCCATCCCTGTGCACCTTCGTCCTTGGTGTAGTAGCCCACGTACGCAAACACCACGAGAATGTGGAACACGAGCAGCAGAAAAAACCACACACGGAAAAACGCCAGCACCGGATTAAACACACTGCGCTTCTCCTTGAATGTCTTGGGGTCCTGCACTTTGAGCGCCTCGGCGACGTTGTGTTCGTCGTAATCCAGACACGCGGGCGTCCAAAAGAATTCGTTCAGATCGTCATAGTTGGTGATATCCTGGTGGTCCACCAACTTGGCGGGGTCGGCGCTACTCGCGGCCGTGCGCATCTTGGCGATCACGTCGTAGATCGGACGCACCGTGTGCTCGAGGTAGTACCCTTCGGGTACATCCGGCAGGGTCTCGACGCCCGTGAGTTTGTCGGCCATCGTGTGGTACAGAAAGCAAATACACTCGGGCATGAACCGCACGTTTGCGGCTTCGCCCCACACGCACAGGAACAGCGCGATTTGCTTTTCCAGCAAGTGGCTGGGCGCGCCGTCGGGCGCGACGTGCGCGGTCGTGCCCAGAAACTTGCACCATTTGCGGTAGTTCTTGAGGAATTTGCCGTGGACGCGCCACAGCGCCGCGTACAAATCGCCGCCTCCTTCGGCATCCACTCGGATCTGGTAGTTGGCGATCCAGCACGCAAAGTTTTCCTTTTGGTTTGCGACGCTCGCGCGCTGGAAGCCGAATTTGCTCTGCAGGAGCTCAAACACGCCCGGCGGACGCGGCGGCGCAGCTGGAGGCGCATGGCTTCGACTGTAGTTTACGGAAGAGGCCGACGCCGGCGGAGCGGGCGCGGGGGTCGGAAACGACTCGAGGTGTTCAAACATGAGCCGCTCGTCGTCATAGTCAAAGTAGTTGGTGAGCGCCGTGCGGCGGCTCATGCGCGTGTTGTTGGTGAATTGCACGGGGCGCCCCGCCATGGTGGTGGTGGTGGTGATAGTGTCGAGTCGAGCCGGTGGTGGACTGATGCTCGCTCCTGGTTTGTTGGCGTCGGATTGGCTTTTGTTGGTATTTGGTCAAAAGTTGGCGGCGCCTGGAGGGTCACGTTGGTTGTTGTTGGCTGCTGGCAGAAAAGTTGGTGGATCCAACTCAGTGCGAGCCCAATTTTACGGCTGTGATGTCGCAGGCGCACTGAGAGAAGATCGAGCCAAACCAGACAAGAAGAAGCCATGGACCGATGGGTGCACCAGCAAAGAGAAAAGACTGGAAGTACTCTGACTCGCCTGTCAAAAGACACAATTCAGCCCAATTTTAGGCTTGTCGCTGAGCCCAAAATTATCTAAGGGCTTATCTGATTTAGGGCTAGGGCCAAGGAGCTAATCTACTGTTATTGTCCATTTCATTTCTGTTGGACTTCGAATTCTCAGGAAACCACCTCTCATAGAGAACTTTCGCAAACTCGTAGAGTATACGTTGAGTGGGTTACGTTCGAGAAGTGGGTGAAACAAACCATCTGATTTCCAAAAGTAGAAAACTCTACGTCAACGGCTGTGGAGAAAAGTCGTCGAAATCCTACACGAAAGTTTTCGTGTATTTTGCAGAGTTACTCGCGTAACTTGCGCGGTTACGCAAAATATTCTATAGTACGCCATGGGGTGAAAATATGATGGGGTCACATGCATTCGAATGAACACCAAGATGAGGAAGAGGAGGCGTGCGTGGCGCGGCGCAACGATGTGTGAGACATCTTGCTGCAGCTATATGCTGCATAAGTGTATAGAGATAGCGCGGTCTACACCAGAAACATACAAAGAGGCAAACTATAGACAGGAAAACGAATACTCTTTGAGTATCTTTGATGACAGCGATTCTCTAATGGAGAGACGGCAAGCATTCGACGGTTTATTTGTTCACGGAAAGAAACAAACCCTTCGGCCAATACTAAGCCAGCAAGGCTTAGCGCTGTACCATGCTTTGGATATGCACTAGCTGTCTCTTCGCGGTCATCTCTTACACTACCTTGTTCCATCCGGCATACCTCCTTTCGAAGGCGTTCGAAAATATACGGGGAAAAAACAAACGGCTGTGCGAAAGTCGCCGTTGAGATGTTGTGGAGTTTCATAAATCTGATGTGGACCACAAAATGTGAACGTCAACGCACACAGTTGCGAAAGTTCTCTAATGAGAGGCATAAGAATCCAGTTTTTTCTTGTGACCTGAAAAGGATCTTCATACAAAATTCTAGATCAGACTTTGGCGACCTTTCACCAGTATGCTTTCACTGGATCCGCTATCCAGTCTCTGCAGACGCCGAATCTCCACCATCGCAGCAAAGACGATCGAGATGCTGGCAACACTTGAAGATGAAGAGGATGCCGTTCTGGCAGACCGCATCGCTGCCAGCTCTCGCTACAGCTACCACAAATCAACGGCTTTTGAAATGGATGTGTCAGTACAAGCGGCATCTTGTGCAAGATGTCTTTGCTGCCCAGCTCACGAATGACAGTGGCAAGCGAGTCACTACTGTGTGCATTGTCTGGCGCCTTGAACAACCCACCACCCTTATTCCAACAACTCACTGCCCGCGATTTCTGCATGTGGATTGTGTCTTTAAAGACTGTGGAGGATGAATATTTCTCATTCTCAACGTATGCGAATCATCCATCAGCACTCGCCTGCTTGTTTCGCGACAACGGGGAGACCATGTCTTCCCAAGTCTCACAGGATATCGCCAATCGATTTAGCGGTAAACAAAGCGTGTGGCTCGCCAAGCTGGCGCCGGCCAGTCCCAAGGCGAGGTCGGAAAGGATCCACTTCAGTTCCTGCTTCTTCAAGCAGCTCGATTCGTCTATGCTCGTTGGAACAACAAGAGATCTCATTTTTGCAAGAACGTTCATGCTACTGACCTGGAATTTGATGTCCAGAGTAGCCGACACGACGTCCGTCTGCTACCAGCCAGTGCAATGGGGTGAAGATGCCCTCCGTGTCTACTTTGCTCACATGATGAACGACCAGGGTGGGTCGCGACCGAGGGATCCACGACACGATAACGCAAATCCTCTGCATCCAGAAATCTTCCCCATTTTGGGCATTGGTACGTGGTGTGAAATCATTTGATCATCAGTTCAGTTTTCTACTAGAACGCTTCTGGCTTTTGTTCAGGTATTTACTGGGCGACTCAAGGCATTGACTCCAAAAACTGCTGCGTTTTCCCAGGCAGTAACCAGTATGATCACTTTCGCAAAATTCTTGGGCGTGTTCTTGGCCAGAGCGCTAAGGCAGAAAAACTGGCTGCCACGTTTTGCTCGTCTGGATCAACCGCATGCCCATCCGCCATTGCCGTTCATCTCCGTGGTGGATGGCTATGGGCGGTGTGACCGATCGATGTCTTCGCAACGTTGGAACGACGGTCTGTGGGCTCCCGAGTGACAGAGCAGTGCAGTACTTCCTCCGCAGTTCAAACCAAGCCCCGCAATTGTCGCGACCGCGAAATGTGTTTGCTATCATGGGCTGCCGGAGGTTGCCAGTGGTGTAGCGGAGTTTGCTCTGGCATCACTCATCTCACACTTGGCATATCTCAAAGATCAACCACCAACCAATCATCCTCTCTTCCAAAACTCCCTGCTTTGACAAAGGTCTTGTGACCGATCTGCAAGTGTGTCTCGTTTGTGAAGGTGAGGCGACAATTGTTGCAACTGAAATCCTCCGCATGTCACTCTTTTGGGTGAAATGAAGGCCAAGAAAAAAGCTTCGATTCACCAAGAAGCCGAGATGAAGGCAGCTGCAGTGAGTCACCTGCATTGTCAAGATATTCTGGTGCAAAGACTGATGGATGGAGTGACAACCGTACTCGAGGAAAGAGCGGCGGAGACCGGCGTGCCTACTTGTGAGCGCCTTGCTACCACTGTGATGAATTGGTTTGAGGATGCCGGTCTCTCCGTGTCCTCGAACGACTAGAATCGAGCTCACCCAGCGCTGAAGCACAATCCTCAGCGCCAACAGCACAAACTGAGCAAGAATACGGCTCTTTTGCTGAGCCGGGCGGCTCCACGAGTTTCCGGAAGGAATGGTGCTGCCAAACTGTCCTCCTGATCAAGTTTGGCTGCACTGGTGCTGTGCGATCCCTCACAGAAAGAGCCTCCGTTTTGACGACTCAAGCCATTTGATCTAGTCTACTTGATGTCCAACGAGACCCACTATCCATCCCCGTCGTGACTTTCTGACCAACGATAACGTCTCTGTGATCTGAAGTATCTAATGCTCCGCATAAATGCTGATGCGATTGAACTGGGTCTACTCACCACCGATGTGACGATTGCAGATGCCGCTTCAATCTACGATCAATGCCGAGAAGCCATCGCACTCCCATGACCGACCCCTGCAGGACGCAAACGCTGGTGCAGTCAACTTGTGTGGATCACTGTCGCATCTGAGTTAAGAAAGCAAAGAAGGCAACCCGATGATCTGTACTCCGCTTGTCAACTAGAAATCTGAGACTTGTGAGTAAATCCCACCAAATCCAATATATTCTCCAATATATAATCGTCCAGTAAAGCGCTGAGAGGCGCTCAGTAAGTATTGGTGTCGAAACATACGGTTTTTCAGTAAAAATGCACAAAAATAGCTTCTGACCGTACACCTGGCATTTGCCCGAGGCAAATATCGGTGTTTTCGGGTAACCGGTTTTGTACCGGTATCTAAGAGCTCTAGAGCAGTCAGCGTGGCGCGGCAGTGGAGAATAGTACGGCGAAAGTCAAGAACAGGATGGAGAAAGTCAAGAGAACGACGGAGAAGTAAGAGTCTACGGCTTGCGGCCTGCAGAGAGAAGGACGGAGACTATCAAGGGCGCGGTGGCCAGGAATACGAGGCTCGGCAGGTGGAACCTGTCGGATCCGGCGGCGCGCCGTCCGACTGGCGACTGGCTTCGACTGAATGACGCTTCTGGTGGGTAGTCCTGTGTGGGCTCTGTGACTGCGAGGTCTTGGGTCCAGAAACACTACCGTCCTCGGATGGAGTCGAATGTGGAAGGATAAGTAACACGTAAGCGGAGACTCTAAGTTGCATATTTTATACAGGGATTTTGCATTTTACTATGGAGGGGAGCCACCCCTCCATGAATGTTACTACTCTATACAATACGAATACCACTGAAATCAGTCCCAAACATACATGCGACCAGTCAGAACTATATTTTGATGTGGCCCGCGTACGGCTAGCGAACAACAAAAACAATGTGTAGTACACACAGTCCTAGTGTCCAGGTAGGTACAGCAGAGAGATTCAGATCGTGAGGAAACCGAGTGTGGAAAGCGAGCGCTCTGGATATGGGGCGCTGGACGAAGGTAACCATCCTTCTCTCAGGAGAGGCGTTCGAGGACTATCGTGATGCGGTGATGAGCTGCACGGCCATTTACCAGACCAACATTTCGCAAACCGCATGCGGCGTATGTTTTGGCGCCCACGCCATGGTTATGCGCCATCTCAAGTGCGTCTGTTCCACGTGCAAGGCGTTTGGATGATCTAATGTTCAGTGGATTACACGAACCTGCTCAGGACGTATAGGAAATCGAAGTCAACGAGCAGTCTCATTCGCGCGGTGCTCTACCCTGTACGTGTATATCGCGCCAAAAGTTTACGACGGCACTGAAATCATGCGTCGCGCAGGAGGCCAAGTTGAATCACCCACCGCGTGTGATCCTCGTCAATCTGATGAAACAGCCGTCAATCCCAACTCCAAGGCGTGGCTGGCCAGAGCCGATGCAGCTGCAGAACGCCCTCAAGCGTATCCGCCGCGAGTAAAGAACGAAAACTCGATTTGGGCGAAAAGAGTTCCTTCCCGCTCGGTTTTTATGCCGGAAGCGAGTCCAAGGCAGCATTTGCGTTTGGTCCCAAGCAAGATACTAAGGGCTACATCTACGTGGTTCGGGTGAGGATGACGATCCTTCATTGCTGGTTACATGTCTCTGGCTTATCGACAACGGTATCAAGTACGCGTCCACTAATCAGTTCGCCATGTTTCATGCTGACGCATCGTTCAAGCTCAACGACATCAGCTACCCCGTCATCACAATGGGCTTCACAGACCGAGCGAGATCGTATCAAGTGTGTGCTCTTTTTGTCGTGAGTCGTCGTACCGCGCACGAATACCCCTCTTGCCTCCGGAGCTTCGCCCAGCTCGTCACGAAGCTGCGAGGTTGCACATTGCACGTAGGAGCTGTGATGGGGGGCGCTGAAGACTCCCGATACTACGGGCTTGGGGCCGTCCCAGAGTTTGCGCAAACATATTCTCTTGTGCGTTTTCCATGTACTCTACAATGTTCGCAAGAAGCTCCATTCTCTAACCTCTGCGGAGAGGAAGATCATCATCACCGACATCATGGAGATGCAGGTTTCCTGTGGTGAGTCGAGTTTGACGTTGTTCGAGAGGTGACGTGGGACTCGCTGCAAAAGCTGAAGACGTTCAAAAAGTACTTTGCCAAGCAATGGCTCAATGGACGGTATCCCTGTTGGTTGGTGTATCACTCACCCGGTGGCTATGCCACGACGACCAACCCTGCGAGTTTTTCTTTGCGGACCTCAGCTTCCTCCAGTGCAGGCGTCACCACACGCGTCTCCTGCTCGCCAAGCTCTGCGACCTCGTCGAGATCACGGTGAAAGCCTCGGCCAACTGCTCGCGCATGCTTTGAACCAAAACAAAATGAGTACGCGGAGCATTGTAATTGCAGAGAATGCAGCGCAACTGTGTTGACGAAAGCCGTACCTAGTAGCCGTGCCGAACCACGTAGCACGTTCCGCGCGCTCGTACCAGAAGCACACCTCGCAGTAGCGCTCGTAGATGAGCTCGCGCTTGGTCAACAACGCATTCTGGAGTGACCCCGTGCTATCACACGGTCCTTTGTTTTCTCTTTGAGCTGGGAGAACTGCACGCGAAGCATACCGATTTGGTTAAGCAAGTCGGGAATGCGAGTATCATAGTTCACGTGTTCCTGATACTCTCGCTCTCGGTTCTCGCACACAAAATACGCATCATTCTGCGCTGCCGCCATGGTTCGCTCGAAATCAATGAGCATCTTGATCTAATGATGAGCGCTGGCTAACGTCATGGCAGCGGAAACCTCTCGGCTATGCTGCGTGAGCATACTCTATTGCAATTTCGTCCGGTCCTTTCCTTTCCTTCCATTCAGTCAGTACGCGTTGTTAGCGAATGATAAATCGATCAGGTTTCGTATCGCTGCACACATGCGCACACGGAATGCGGGTAGGCTGGGGGCAGTGGTTGTGCGGAGAGTTGCTAGGCGACGTGAGCAGGAGGCGGCGAAACTTGAAATGATAGGGAAACGGACTGTGGTTTGAGGCCCCGATGTCGTTGGCGCCAAATTCGGGTTTTGTGTTGAAGTGACCTTTCTGCCTACGCCGACCCCGGATTTGGTGGCTGCTGGAAAGGCCATGGTGACTGCAGTGCGTGTCATAGTCAAGGATATGCGCGAGCCAACATGCGTGCGAGTGCGAGAAATCGAGGTCATCAGCGAGCAACTTGGTGATAGAGACGAAGACGACTCTGACTGTGAAGATGCGTTCGGTGAATCCGACGACAAAAAGTCGGGGCACCAGACGAGATAGATATATTTATTGTATATCGGATCCAATGGAGCCCTCCGAGGAGTCAACAGAGGAGCCAACACTGTGCAGCCGTGTTGACGGCGAGCGAGAGGAGACCAAGGAACAGGCGGCAGAAGCGCTCGCTATACGAGAAAACGGTGAAGTGGTCGCTCAAGCAATCCAACCGAATCGGGATGCCTACGGAGGGTTCGCGAGTGGATACCTCCGCATGATCTGTGGTGGTAAGTACAATGCAAAGTTTTTGACGTGCGCGCATCTCGTGGTCGCCCGTCAAACGCGCAACCCTGAGTACGGGGCGGATGACCTCACGAAGAAGCTGAAGAATCGTGTCGTAAGCAGGACGAAGAAACGCACCATTGCACGACAGCGCACAGCGCAGCACAAGAAATCCAAGAAGCAAAGATCATCCAAGGCAGTTCCAACGACCGGCCATAGGCCAATGGTCGGTCGCCCACCTTCAAGAGCAATGGATATTCAAATGATCCTATGCTAGGTACGTTTTTTCCTGTGGGTAGGCAGTGAGGGTGTTCCTCGAGAGGTTTGTTTACTCTTATCCGTCCTGCCTGCATAACTTATCCCGTAGTATTCATTGCCCACTAACTCCAATAGATCACAATTTTCATTCTTCTCCCAATCGCCCCATTGAACAACTCCGCATCAACGTTCCAAAGCCGCATCCGCATGTGTGTCTAGGTCATGGAGAACAGGCGCCCACCGTACTCCATCAACGAGCACGCCAGCAGATTGTTGCGGAATGCTACGAGTACAGCAGCGTGGAGTGGGTCACCAACAGCAACCGAGGGGCAGAGTGTCACAAGCCGAGGAACTAGCACCTGCCGCTCCGATCCGATGCGAGCAAGAGTGAATAATCTACCCGTCGCGACTGGTCTAACTGGTGACCATCAACCCGTCGAGAGAAATCTAGCTGGTGTTGTTTCAGCCAATCAGTCTGATGTGGGTCAAGTCGATGCGCACTATAGTGTTCCTGGACGAGTAAATTAACGAGGATGGAACATCCAAGTATCTTCTCGACTGGGATTCGGCGATGGAGACCGCTGATAGAGTAACGCTATTTGCGATCTCCACAACCAGAGACGCAAGGAACGTTTGGTAAATCGCCAGTCGTATTCTTAGACAGCAAGTTGGGCAGACAAGGAGGAGTACATGACAGTTGAGAACATTTTGTTGTTGGGCATTTCTTCTTTGTTGAGCGGTTGATTTTGCTGGACTAGTGGATACACGCAGCGGGAGTTCTCGTGCGCAGACGCATACGCGTCGGTGGGCTTCTCATGCGTAGACGCGTATGCGTCGCGCAAGTAATAGTGTGCAGCCGCGTAAACGCCGCTGGAAAGTAGTACAGTGCAACTGCAATACAAATTCTAGGAGAAAGAAACATACATAATCAGTTGTTGGCGTCGCCAAAATACCGTACACATTGTAGCAGAACACGTACCATTGTTGCTTGGTCACCGGACCAACCAGTAGTACGGTCTCACTCTGGCTGGTACGGTGACATGGGCCAGTGGCATCCTTCGCCTTCTTGTTGGTGCTCGTTGCATCTCGCTTTCTCTGGTGTGCGGGTGACTGCTGGGCTGATTGTGTCACACAATTTGTGTGGGCCACATTCGTATTCGCCTTGTCTGGGATTCTCCGCCATTTGTTTTGGAAAGGGTTATTCAAGGAAGCCACTTGCATTTCGGGAGGCCTGTCCTATGTGGGTGAATCTTTTGTCCTGAAAAATTAGATGTATGGTTTGTGCAGGAAACGTACGCTCGCAAACTTTTCTCATATGTTGTGAGTTTGGTCTAGACTTCCCGAACCGACACACACGTAGAGGCCGCTGCAAAATTACCCGCATCCTCTAATTTGCTACAATATGTGCACAATGCATTTGCAAAAAAAGCGTCTTAGGTCGATGATATGCTGTCTGTCGGTAGTGACGCACAAACATGACGAACCAGAAGAAGACCAGGCAGCGGTACAGTCGAGGTTAATCCAAGAAGGCACTCTTGGTCATCCATCGAAAATCTATCACAACCATCAGAAAGTGGAAGAACCTATATGCGGCGAAGGGCTTAAGAGCGAAGCTTGACGAAGTCCGCAAGAAAGTTTACGATCGCACATAAGCAGTGGGTACAAGGCTTCTGTATGAGATCAATCCTCTGGAGGAGGCAAATACGGCCTCAAGAAGCCAGCTCCATTGCTATCTCAGAGACGTTAGTGTCGAACGTCATCGACAAGTATTGATTCACGTGGTAGGTTCTTGAACGTCCCACAATGTGCATCAAAGAATCCGACGTTCTGCGTTTCGTGGACGAACTGGAGATGGCACATTGGGCCGATGCTGGGTGTTTCAGTGTCGCAATGACCTCAGCTCTCGTAGCGCAGTGGCGTCCATCGATATCCTGGCCCCAACTCGGTCTGGATCTTTGGAGGCACGACGAACCACCGGCATCCAGATATCGCGGATTTCTAACGCAATGCTGGCCGCATGGTGGTCTAGACGAACTCAATGCATCAGGTGCTAGTAGGTCTTTGATTCGACGAGAAGTGAGGCCAGCCAAGCCACATCGAAGGCTTGCCCATTTGGACTCGAATGGCCGGTGTAATCAGTGTCAAGCCATCCACTGCACACCACAGCTCAGCTCCATCGAGTGG
>JAADWC010000145.1:0-17383 GCA_023336095.1 Pythium pectinolyticum | reverse complement strand
GTCCACATGGCGCGGCGTCTAAAAACTACTGTACACAGATACACAGATCTTGAAATTTGTCTAAAAGTTACACGGTCGAGGCAGCTCGCTTTTGCTGGACACTGTAGAGACGCGTTGTGGTGCGTGCGGCAGCTGGTACTGTCTCGGCCACAAATTCAAAAAAACATAAGAAGTATTCAGCAGATGGCCATGTCCCAGAAAAGAGACCACGAGGCAGACTCCAAAAAGCGACAGTCTATCCGATACCGTGATACCGGCACAAGAATAGGAATCGACGGAAGTTGAAAGACGACTCGCCCGGTGTAGTCGCACATAGAAAGGCATCTCCCAAAGCCAGTTGCTGAGGTAAAAGCACCGAGTCACTTAGACCACATACCGTAAACCTGAATACTGTTACTCGCATTCCGCGACGCTTTCTTGAATTTTGGTTGTTGTGTGGGCGCCTTTTTTTAAGATCTTCTTGTTGACCAGTTGTCCCACACACTTGGCTCGTACTAGTATGTATCTGTGTCCGGGTATGTGCTTCTTTCTGTGTGCACACGACACTGCAGTGTCCGGTGCTGGATCCCATTGACTGCTGGTTGGACGATGTGCGATCCATATCCATTATTGCCTCGAAGGGTCTATCTGGGGTATTGTACCTGTCCCGTAGTAGTGCATCTATACTCCCACAAATAAAATCAAAAGTTTGAAACACGGAAATAACATTCACGAGTAGAGGGATTTGACATCTAAAACCTGGTAGACTGGACAAAATGAAACTTCACACACAAAGTGCGGTGTCTGTCTGACACGGACCAACTTGTGCCACTCTACTGCTGGATGGGGGAGTTACTCTTGTCCAAAGACGTCAGCAGAGTCGTAGTAGGAGAGCTCTCACCAGTGGCATCAGTGGCAGCCACGGGCGACGCTGACAGGATGGGCGACCCGTTCACGTTCACGGGGGCTTCCGCCAATTCAGCATCCGACGGAGCAGCAACACCAGAGATAAACGTGGCGTCCTCGGTCGTAAGTGGCGTCGTCGATGCGTCATCCGTCGAAGACGTGGCCGTCATCACGGTCGTCTGTGCGGCAGGACCTGGCACCGCTGGCTTGCCGTTGTTCTCGCTGGTGCTGCTCGACGGCGTGCCTGGTGCTGGCGCTGGCACTGGCATGCCTGGCTTGCCGCCTGGTGGCTTGCCGTTGTTCTCGCTGGTGCTGCTCGATGGCGTACCTGGCACCGCTGGCTTGCCGTTGTTCTCGCTGGTGCTGCTCGACGGCGTGCCTGGTGCTGGCGCTGGCACGGGCATGCCTGGTGGTGATGGTCCCTTCGATGGGCATGGAGTCACGCCAGTTTGGGCAGCTCCATTTCCAGGGATCGTCACTCCACCACCTAACGTGGTGCTTAACGTGGCACCTGCGTTGCCATTGAAACCGGTCCAGCCGTTCCCGTTGGCGTTGCCTGCCCCGGGCGTCGAGACAACTTGAGGCGGAGACACAGCGATCGATCCTCGAAGCGATGCAGTGGATGAGCCTCCATCACCAGCGACGACTGTACCAGCGGATTGCCCCGTGCCGCCAAAGAAAAAGCCCGTCGCGGATGCAGAGGGCAGAGCCTCCATGGCCGCCACGATGGCAACAAGATGAGCGACCACACTGAAGACCTTCATGTTGTGTGGCAACGGTTTAGAGAGAGGAGACGATACTAGTACTGGAATGTGGACTGGGCCTGGCAAAATGCGGAATGAGCTTTTGCCACTTCAGTGTCTTGGTCCCACTGCCACTGCCTGGAGTGTACAATCTCCAAGACTACAACACAGTGTCTATCTCCTTCCTCCCTTTTACAGAGAGAGGAAGAAAGGCAAGCACTAGCATACAGCGACTAAAGTACTTCCGATGACACTGGATGGATAGACGCCTCCAAGTGATTAGTTCAGAGCCATGGGGGGAAATACAAAATCATCAGTCGGGGGGAGTTGGAGTGGGAAGCAGCTGGATGGATTTTTGGATTTGCTCCTTGTGGATCTTGTGTGGTCGCTGGAACCAGAACCATGTTGGGCTATCTATGTACAGAACATAGTTGTGGATTGTGCATAGCCAGGACGTCCAGTCAGACGATTTGGGATCCGCTCAAGTGAAACGTCTGTCGGGTTGATGGTGGAGTTTCTGTAAAGGCATCGCAGTTCTACAGTTATTCATTTGTCTCTGTAGTACGATCGATGCAGAAAGGGAGACGGTGGCCACGAGATGCCCACGTAGATGGTGAGACGACGCGTTCTGTGACTTCAGCCGTCGCTCTAGGTCGGTAGAGGCGGCCATCCTCACCTGCCACGTGCGCTGTACTGGTGGTATCTTTTCATGTCTGGATCAACACACGCACGTGGCGATTGTCGCTTGTCCAGCGTACTGTAGTAGTATTGATCCAACACAGCACCGTGTATTTAGTAGTAGTACTATTGTCGAGAAGCAAACAATGTCAGTCCATGATATTGTCTACACGTGGCTCGCATTCGCTAACAGCGTGCGCGTCAGCTCTTCGAGTTGCGCGGACCGATACGCTTCCGGTCGCTTTCGTCCTGGTTCTGGAGCAGTGCAGTCAAACGCCAGCACGGGCTCTTTCATGAACGCTGGGATCGCACTGTCGCCATGCAGCGCACCCAGGAGCCCTCCGACGATCGCGGCGTTTGTATCCGTATCTCCACCTTTGAGCAGCGTGTCGTGGATTGCCTGCTCGTACGGAGTATTTTGTCGTAGATGGTAAATCGCCAAACAAAACGCCCATCGCGCATGGCCAATCAACTTTGAACAATCCAGTGGCGCTGCATCAAGTGATTCAGTTAAGAACCAGTCGCGCACGACCGAGTGGACGTTGGCGCGCACGTATTCTTCAGCCTTTGCCAGCGCACCGTCGCGGTCGCCTGGCTGGCGGATGAGATGCGCGATCAGCAGACAATACACGGCGTTGCAGTCCTGGCAGACTTGGTGCGGATGCGAAAGCGTCGCCTCTTGGTTTGCCATCTTCACGAGCTGCTCGTCGGGAAGCGCCGAACCCCAGATCGCCAGCGACACGATACGCATCAGTGAGCCATTTGCCTCGCTGGCGCCGTTGAAATATGCCGCCTGCTTGGTCATATATGCACCAATACCGGTATTCGTATCCACCTTGTCGATACGGATGCTAAACGCAGAGCGACACGTGTTGCCGATATCGTAGGGCCTCGAGACAAACCACGCATGGTACACCTGCGCGACGGCATCCAGGGGGAAGCCGTCGCGCGGCAAATGCGCTGCCAGCGCGCGTGCCAGCGACAATGCGAGTTCCGAATCGTCAGTGATCTGGCCTTGTCCAACTTTCCAAATGCCACCGCCGGGCATGCGCATGGCGCTCTCCACGAGCGGCGCCGTGATGTCGCCACGGAAAAACTCGAGTGTCGCGCCCGCTGCGTCGCCGCAGAGCACGCCCAGGAACGCGCCGTACGCGTGGGGCCAGCTCATGTCCGGTTGAAATTTACGCTGTTGGCGGGTTTGGTTGTTATTTTGGGCGAGGATTCATGGAAGAGCTATCGGCATTACAGTAAATACGGATTTGATTTTACCGGTATACCGTATCTTTGGAGATTGATGTGTGGACCACCTTAGATAGGGAGCTTGTTCCCTATTTTAGGCATTGAAGTTTTCGTCATCATTCTCGAACGGCGCCGCATCAACAAACACGGCAGACAAATAGAGACGCCGCGACGCGGGAGACTCTCTCTGGAGGAGAAAGAACGCAAGAGAAAGACACTGAAAGAGAACGAGATGACGAAGACGCTGGCGTCGTTGTCCTCCTCCATGCGTGTGCCCGTGCTTCCTATTGAGGGCAAAGTGCTGTTCCCGCGGACGTATCTGCGGCTCACCGTCACGTCGCCCGCGGCGCTGCAGCTACTGAAAGATCTCGTGTGGGACGTCCAGGCCGCGGCCGTCAAGCCCAGCGCCACAGCCGCCAGCAAGCGCAGCACGTCTACGAGCGTCGCCACCACCAAGAGCCAGACGCTGACGCTTGCGCTGTTCTCCACGCGTCCACGCGACAACACCGGTGGTAGTAGCTCTTCGTCTCCAGCAGCTACGGATGCGAGCGGCGCGTCGCAGCAGGAGCTGTTCACGGTGGGCACGCTGGCCAAGATCGTGCAGCTCACGCGCGTCCAAGGGTCCAATGGACTCACGATTCTCGTGCAAGGTGTCTCGCGAATCAAAATGTGCGAGGTCGTTCAGACGGCGCCGTACATGACGGCGAAAGTAGAGACCCTCGAAACAGTGACCAGTGCTACTACTAGTAGTAGTAGTAGTAGTAGTGACGGTGTGACGAGCAAGCTCAAGGAGCTCACGCAGCGGTACATGGAGCTCACCAAGAGCGGCTCGGCCGTGATGCGCAAGACGGCGGGCGTGATCAACGCCATTGGCGCGTCCTCCATGGGGGAGCTGGCGGACGTCGTGGCGTCCTACATGGACGTGGGCGTCGCCGCCAAGCAAAACGTACTGGAGGCCCTAGATCTCTCGACGCGCTGTGCAGTGGTGATGGAGCTGCTGGAGCAGGAGATCGAAAAAGCCACGCTCCAAAAGAAAATCGCCAGTGAAGTGCAAGGTAAACTGGAGGGATCGCGTAAAGAGTTTTTGCTTCGCCAGCAACTGGAGGCGATCAAAAAAGAACTTGGAGAGAGCGACGAAGACGCCGGTGATGGCGCTGGTGGCAGCAGCAGTAAAGACGAGCTCAAGCTGCTGGAGGACAAACTCAAGACGCTGACGCTGGACGCAAAAGCCAGTAAAGTGGCCATGCGGGAACTACGACGCCTGAAAAGTATGCCCACGAGCCAGCCAGAGTTTAGTATTTTACACAACTATCTCGAATTTTTCACGGAATTGCCGTGGGACAAGCACACGCAGGACTCGCTGGTCGTGAAAGACGTGCAACGCCAGCTCGACGCCGACCACTACGGACTGGAAAACGTCAAAAAGCGCATCACCGAGTACATTGCCGTGCGTAGTCTGAAAAAGGACATGAAAGGTCCGATCTTGTGTCTATTGGGACCCCCTGGCGTGGGCAAAACGTCGCTGGGCAAGTCGATCGCGACGGCCACGCAGCGCAAGTTTGAGCGGCTCGCGCTGGGCGGCGTCCACGACGAGTCGGAGATCCGCGGCCACCGCAAGACGTACATTGGCGCCATGCCCGGTGTGATTCTGAATGCGCTGCGCCACGCCGAGAGCAAAAACCCCGTGGTTTTACTCGACGAAGTGGACAAGATCGGCAAGGATTTCCGAGGCGACCCGAGTAGCGCGCTGCTCGAAGTGCTGGATCCGCACCAGAACCACACGTTTGTGGACCATTACCTCAACGTGCCGTTTGATCTGAGCCACGTCATGTTTATCGCGACGGCCAATAGCCTCGAGACGATCCCAGGACCACTACTAGATCGGATGGAGATTATTGAAGTCACGGGCTACAGTGTGGAACAGAAAATGGAGATCGCCAAGCGGTACTTGTTCCCACGCCAGATTGAAGAAAACGGATTGGAGGCCGGAAGTGTGCAGATCGGTGACGAGGCGCTGCGCTTCTTGGTCATGAGCTACACGCGTGAGGCCGGAGTGCGCAATCTGGAGCGACAGGTCGCCGCGATCTGTCGGTTTGTCGCTGTCCAAGTGGTCACCAAGCGAGATGAGGAGAACCAGAACCATACAAACACCAAGACAAACACCAAGACGACAACCACGATGATCGATAAAGCGCTGATCCAGCAGATCCTGGGCCACGCGGTGGTTTTTAACGAAGTCGCGCTCCGCTCCAGCGTGCCGGGCGTGGCCACGGGCATGTCGTGGAGCTCTGTGGGCGGCTCGATCCTGTTTGTGGAGGCTTCGTGCACACGCGTGGTGTCATCGTCATTGTCATCGTCGTCGTCACCCGCTGCTCAGTTTTTGTCTAGCTCTTCTTCCTCCTCTTCCTCTTCACTGCCGCGTTTACACTTGACGGGCAAACTGGGCGACGTGATGAAAGAGTCGGCGCAACTGGCACTTTCGTGGCTGCGTGGCAACATCCATTTGATCCAGTCGCCCGCCAGTAAGATGGCTGGCAAATCCACGACTGTGATGACACTGGATGGCATCTCGGATGTCCATGTCCACTTTCCAGAAGGTGCCATCTCAAAAGACGGTCCATCGGCGGGCGGTGCCATCGTCTGTGCCATGCTCTCGGTGGTCTCGGGCGTCGCCGTGCCATCGGATCTCGCCATGACCGGAGAGATCACACTACGTGGCGTGATTCTGCCCGTCGGTGGCATTCGTGAAAAAGTGCTGGCAGCGATCCGTGCCGGCATCACGCGTGTGGTTCTGCCAAAGGGAAACGCCCACGAAGCCGAAGAGCTACGTAAGGAATTCAACAAGGCCGGAGGAGGGACGGCCGTGCAGTTGCTGTTTGTGAGCGACTTGCGAGAACTCGTGGAGCTCGTGTTTGGCTTGAAAGTCGACCAGGAAGACTGGACGTTTGGTGGCCAGTGTGCTGGATTGGACACGTCGTCGTCTGCGATGCAGCTCAGTCGGCTGTAAAACGCGAAGAGCTACAATAGTCTGGCTCTTGTATTATTCACGTACGCTTGGTCTCTTTGTTTTTTTTCCCATTCAGATCAGTAGTATTTTGATACCTTGCTCTCTCTCTGTGTCGCTCTTTCTTTCCACGGACTCTCCAATGAGTAGCTCCTCAGTTTTTTCAAACGAGCAAGTCCGTTTACTGGCCCGTCGTGAGTGGACTAAAGCCGTTCGTGACGTAGGGAAAGTACTCGGCCTGCGCCGACGATCCCGACGTCGACTCTTCAATGCCCGAGAACTGCGACGGCTGCAAGTGCGCGTACTTTCTCGCCAGAATCGTGCGCAATTTCTTTTCTTTTCCCTTGTGCGGCTACAATTTGAATTGTATCACAAGTTAATCACCAAAAAACACCAAATTAATACAAAACCCCAAACGTACTCGGTACATGACGACCACAAAGTTGACGGGCAGTCCGTAGCGCAGCACCGACTCGACAAACACGCGCACCATCTTGACGTGCATCCACGCGATAAACGTCTCGCCAAAGTGGGCCTTGCACCACCGCACGAGACCCGACCAGAGGCGGTCGACTTCCACTTCCAACTCGGCGATCGCCTCTTCATTCGTGGCATGCGACGTGGCATCAAATGCGAAATCACGCACGACAAACCGCTTTTCACGCGCGCGGGTCTTGAAGTCTTCCAAGTAATCGTGCAAAACACCCGGCTCAAACGTGCCGTCCTTGTCCAGACGTCCAGGCGAGTACTGGCCCTTGAGCACCGTGACGGTGTACACACACGCGTCGCCTTCTTCGAGTAGTTTACGCGACGACCCCGGAACGACAGGCGAGCCACGCACGGCGCCACGCGAGCCCTTGGGACCAAACTCGGCGATCTGGTCGCCGATCGTGTGGTACTCGTTTTGCCAGTTTTCTTCCAGGTTCCTACCACACCATAGTGAGTTAATTAGATCCATTTGAGAGTAATTAGATAAGGAAAAAGAAAAGGAAAACGATCGTACTTTGGCACGATGACCACGAGCGTCTGCAAGTACTCGGTGTTGACAAAGTCGGACGACGACACGATGTCGGGCGTGAGCACGTCGGTCAAGTTGGCGACCATCAAGTTGCCACTGTACACGATAGACTACACGTCAGAACAAACCCTGGGCTCTCCCTAGTCATAGTTGCCACAGACTCACCCTTTTTTCTTCTGGAGCCCAGCGAGCTGCTGTTTCTTTTCCGTGTATCGTCCACTGAGCTGCTTGAGCTCTTCTTCGATCTTCCCCACCGACTAAGAAGACCACAGCATTACGAACATTCAGCACGAGAGAGCCACAACGCCATTCACAAAACAAGACGCGAGTGCTGAAAAAACGTTACCGATGAAATGATGCTCACGATCTCTGGCAGTGGACGGCGGTGTGGGTGCTTGGCCTCGTCCCATGCAAAGTAGTTCAAGTAGCGATCCACGGGCACTGGTATTCCAAATTCAGTTAGTACAATTGTCTCTTTCCATACAAACGAATGAGTTCGGTGTCTTTCCGTACCGCCATCGACGGTCAGCGCCTGGTTGTCCTTGTTCAGATCGTGGAACTGGCGTTCAATCTTGCGCACCACGCTTTCCACCGTCATATCCACGCGGTTCAGATCTTCACTCAACGCCTATAATCCATTCATCAATCAATCCACGCGATAAGACACTAGATCCATTCTAACTAAGATCCGTCCAGTCATTCTCAGAACGCACCATGAGCGAGTCGAGCGTGCCGACGAGCAGATCCGACGGCAGCTCCATACGGTAGCACTCTACAAAGAGGTAAACACATACTCAGTCTATATATGAATCCCAGTGTATTCCATGTGATGCTGCTTGTTCTACCCCACCGGCATAATCGTGACGCGCCGACGCGGTCTCGGCCTTGAGCTCCAGGAACGTGGTTTCCGCCGAGCGGCCGCTCTCATTGGGCACCGCTACAAGCCACACAGTCATGCTGGGCCTCTAGTTGCTGTGTCTCTCTGTCTGTCTGTCTTGTCGGTAGGCGCAGTGGAGCTCCGTTGGCGATCGCGTATGTCTGCCGCGTCCGCTTGGATTTCCTTACGCTCTCTCTGTTTTGCACAGGAGAAACGAAGAGCTCCAGGAAGCTTCAAGGGGATTGAAAAACCCAATCACCCTAAATCCAAGTGAAGCGTACTGTATAACGCCTCAATAGTAAACTGTTGCCGTGATCCCTCGTTATAGTGACGTGTAATCCGCCTTGTGATCCGATCATCCGACAAAAAGCAAACAGAATCACGAGCTACGAGAGGTGAGGCGGACAACGAACTCCCTCGTGCGGCTTCTGATGCCCAATGGATGGTACTGACGCGTGGTAGTGTTGAATGGTAATGATGTGGGTGATATACACGAAATTGGCGCGAATGACGGCGCATTAGCTTCACGATGGCGAGAGATAGAGAGAGGGACGTCTCTCCTTCACCCAGGCGCCATCGCCATGAGAGGTACATAGAATGCATAGTCCTCTGCACATGCCCTTTATGATACGTAGCTTGCTGATCCAAACGCCACGGGTGAATAGCCAAAGCCGAGGACGTTCACGGTCGCCGCGCCGCGAGTCCCGTGCACGGCGGTCCCGATCGCGGTCCATTTCCAAGTCGCGATCGAGATCGTCGCATCAGTCGGCAGCCTCCTCGTCGCGTCGCCACAGTCGCAAACGAAGCCGAAGCAGAAGCCGCAGTGTAAGCTCTAGCTCTAGCTATAGTGACAGCAGCAGCAGCAGCAGTGGCAGTGAAAGCGACCGTGGTTCGAAACAGCGACGTAAGGAAACCAAGAAGAACAAGAAGAGCAAGCGTGAAAAGGTGCGAGACAACGGAGATGATAAGATTGTATCTGATGTAGTGACTGAATCGCTATGTGCCGCTGTAGAAGGACAAGAAGAGTCATCGCAGCAGCAAAAAGAGCAAGAAGAAGAAGAGCAAGAAATCGCACAAGAGTGCCGATGACTCGGATTCCGGCTCGGATTCTGACGATGTCCGCAGTGCGATTTCCGGTAAAAAGATCAAGCGCAAGCTCAAACGCACGGCCGACGATGAGCAGCAGCAAAAGAATCGGCAGCAATTGCTCCAGTTTTACAACAGCATGCACGACTAAAAAAAAACAGGATCGTTCCATGGTTTCTAACAGTCATGATAACAACAGCACGGAAATGTTAGCAACATCTACTCGCGCTTACTGCGACACGCACGGTGCATGTCGTTTTGCAGTTCTGCTGGACGAATGCAGAAAACGGAAACATTCGTCGCCAGCTCGCTCAGTGCGATGCGATGCGCCCTATGACCCCCATGCGCTACATACTGAAGCAACAGCCTCGTGCAAAAGCTGCGTCTTATCCATATCTTGTCCGATGGGATGGCTGCCGTCGTTTCGTCACATCTCCGCCCGGAGATATGTATCGATCTTCTAGCGTGTGTCTTCTATTGACATCATCGTCGGCAACTTCCCACTTTGAACACACTTTATTTACAGTGGCCGTTTTGGTAGGAGATCCAAGGCTATATGAGTGAGACGCAGCGCTTTCTCTCGTGCTGGAACTGTGGACGGAGAACGAAACGCCTCGGTTTGGCGTCCGTTTTTGGCTGACAGCGGCGGCGTTGTTTGTTTATCCGTGCGGTGTGGCGCTGACAAGCCCATTCCGCAATTGGTCAGTAGTGAAATCGCCACGACCGTGACTACCATCCTCCACCATGGAAGAAGCAACCGAGCCTCCACCGCCTACGTCTACACCCACGTCCACGTCCACGCCCGTAATCGAGGTCGTGACTGAGGCAGAGGCCGAGACCGAGACGCAAGCCGTGGCCGTGGTTGTGGCGGCTGCCACGCGTCCGTGCAGCAAGGGCAACCAGTGTAAACGCCGCGATTGCGTCGGTCGCCACCCGCATGGCGATCTCTGTCCGTCGTTCCCGCAAGCGTGCGCCAATCGCAGTGAGTGCGCCAGCCGCCACCCAGTGGAACGCAGTGCAAAACCAGCGTCGGTAGCCGAACGGAAGCTGTGCTTTAAGGGCGACGCGTGTGTCCGCGTGGCGTGCAAGTTCTTCCATCCAGGCGGTTTGCTCTGTCGCTTCCACCCGAGGTGCAAACGGAGCGACGGGTCTGTGTGTACGTTTCGCCATCCAGGGGCAATCAAGACTCCGGACGACGCTGCTGTGGTAGCTGCATCGGCAACAGCAGCAGCAGAAGCGGCAGACAAAGAGACCACCAGCGATGCGACTCATTCGCCACCACCACCACCACTACCACAGGCAGCGGCCACCGGTGGCGCGGATGCAAAGCCGCCGTTGCCACCGCACAACAAGAAATCTTCCAAGCCAAAGCCATCAATTCAAGATGAAATTGATCGCGCGATTCGAGACCATGACCGTATTACCGCCAACGAGGAAGAGCAGCTCCGCGCGACGACCGCCGAGGCATCGGGACGCGCGGTCGGAGGTGTCAACGAACAAGATGAGATGACGCAGCTCGCCATGCAAGCCAAGCTCACGGAGCTGCGCGGCCAGCGCGAGGTTTTCATGGCCGTCGTGGAGCGCCTTCAGCATGGTGAGAGCTCCGAAAAGGCGCGCACGAACATTCTGAAACGCGAGCTGTACCGCTTTCGATCGCGGTTGCCGGCGCTGGCCAAGCGGCTCCAAATTGAGGCCTATTTGTCTAGCGGTGACTCACGCTTCACAGTGATCCAAGGACAGACGGGCTCGGGAAAGAGTACTCAAATCCCGCAATACGCCGCCGACTTGCCATGCTTTGCGGGCAAGCGCATCATCTGCACGCAGCCGCGCAAGTTGGCGGCCACGGGTCTCGCAGCGCGTGTAGCGTTTGAGTACAGTGCTGGGTGGGACAAGGCACCAGTGGGCGGAGATGTTGGGTGCCGTGTGGGCGGCTGGTTCAAGACATCCAGTCGCACGCGGATCGAATACGTCACTGAAGCTGTCGTGCTCGACATGATCGCGCGTGCGAGGCGCGGCGATGCAGACGCGATGAATCCGTTTGAAGATGTGGGCTGCGTGATCGTGGATGAAGCCCACGAACGCAGCATCACATGCGATTTGATCATGGGCTCGCTCAAGGAATCGCACGCGAAGTGGAGCCACGTCAAAGTCGTGATCACGTCGGCGACCATCGATTTGGAGCTGTTTTCGGGATTTTTCGACAACGCGCCTGTGGTAGAAATCCCCGGACGCATGTTTCCAGTCGACGTACAGTACGTGAATGCCGGTGGAAGCCAGCAGTCGGGCGTCAGTGAGACATCAAAGGCAGCGACGAATGTGGCGAACTGGGCGCTGAAGATCCATGAGGAGTATCCCGATCGGTGTGAAGGTGATATTTTGTGTTTCTTGCCGGGCCAAGAGGATTTGGTACGTGCCAAGACCGTGTTCGAGGCGAATCTCGCCAAGCAGCTCAAGATGTTGCCCGTGGGCGAGCATGGACTGCTGCAACGTGTCCAATGCCATCTACTGTATGGCAAGCAGACCCCAGAGGAGCAGGCGGCCGTGCTCAAGAAAGACACGGTGAACCGTAAGGTCATTTTCGCGACCGATGTGGCCGAGACGTCCGTGACGATTGATGGGGTTGTGTTTGTCACCGACTCTGGTCTTCGCAAGAACATGCTGTACGATCCACTGCGCAACATGTCGTCGCTCACAGTCCACACCGTGTCGCGGAGTTCGGCGCTCCAGCGCTGTGGTCGCGCCGGTCGCACACGTCCGGGCAAATGCTTTCGTCTCTACTCGCAGCAAGATTTTGACGAAATGGAGATCGGTAATGCCGCCGAGATCTTCCAGACGCCGCTCACTATCGCATTGCTGACGCTGAGCCACGTGGGCATTCGTCCGCGTGAATTCCATTGGATTGAGGCGCCCAATGACGTCGCTATGGCACGTGCAGAGGCCGAGCTGCTGTATCTGGGGGCATTGGACGAGAATGGCAATATCACGGCACTCGGTCGACTTGTTGCCGAAGTCCAAATTGACCCGAAGCTCGTGCGGATCATTGACCGAGCCGCGCAGCAAGGACTCACTCAAGTTGGGGTCGATCTGGTCGCGGTGCTTTCTATCGAGAACAAAGCGTACCACAAGGGGATGAAAAACGACCACGTGAGCAAAGCCGAAGCCGACAAGAAGCGAGACCAACTCATGGTGTCCGGACAGGGCGACGTCGTGTCATTGTATCGCACGTATCGGGCGTGGAAGGCTATGCTGGAAGGTGTCGATGGTGACAGTAGCATGGGAAGCAATGCATTGTCGCCAGCACCCGTGGTGGATGCTGATCGTAGTGGAGTCGACGACAAAAGAGATGAGGGTGAAGACGCGGAGGGAGTATACAGCACGTCGATGTCAGCGAATCTCAGCAGCAGTAATCCAACGGAAACCACTCATGACCCAGTCGACGAACACAGCATGCAGAGCGACTTGACTGGTGAAGAGGACGACGACGACGATGCCATGAGTGTGATTTCCATGGGCAGCGAAGTGTCCGCAGTGTCAGAGATGTCGACCGCAAGCACGCGCTACAACCAAAAGCCGAGACGGAACGAAAAAAAAGCCCGTGCGTGGTGTTTGGCGAATAGCGTCAACGGTAAGGCGATGGCCATGGCAGCTGCTACGGCGAAAGAGATGCTGCAAACGCTGTCACGCGCCAGGTCGTGGCCGCACGGCAAGATCGATGTGAGACGTACGCCCAGTGGCGACATGAGCGATGACGAGCTACGTCGATTGGTGGTGTCCGGTTTCTTTCTCAACGCGGCAGTTCTCAAACCGGCGTCCACATCGACACCGTACCGCACGGGTGCTCAGTACTATGCTCTCTACTCCAGTGTACTTGGGTCGCTGAAACGAGAGAGTGCTGTTTCCGTGGATGAGAAAAGGGGCACTTCGCTTCCGTTGTGGGTGCTCTACGACAGCATTGTGAGACTGACGGGGAAAACGTTGCTGTCCGTGGTGACGCCGATTGACGATGCGTGGATCCACGAGGAATCTCCAGCATTCCACGACCTGTGCATCCAGAACCGCGCCGAGTTGCCCGTAGAAACGCTCACGTACCCAAATCTGTCGTTTGCCGTGCTTCGGATTCTCTTTGGCAAGTCGTTTCAGCAAGTGAATCGGTGGGAGGCCCAGCTCAAGTGCACGCTGAGCATCGACCGCGAGTCGGGCACGCTGTCCGTTTTCTGTGCACCCGTCCACGTTGAGCAGATCAAAACCACGTTGGACACGCGGCTCGCGACATTGCTGAAACGGCTCGCTGGCGACGCCACGGAGGAAGTGTATATGGGGACCACACGCGCGGTGATCGGCCACGGCTTCCAAGTGGAACAGCTCTTGTTTGACCAGGAGTTTATATCGATCACGGTCCGAAACCTGCCGGATCTGAGCGACCGGGAGCTTGAACTGCGCCTGCTGCAGTGGACGCGTGCCGCGGGCTGCTCGGTCGATGCGATCCGGTCGGCGGACATTCTCCGTGGGAGCAGTAACAGCAATGCGACGGTGTCTGCGACCATCAAGTTCTGCACCAAAGAGACCGCGAATCTCGTGTACGAGGCGATGCGAGGCGACAGTAGCGGCGGTGCAGCGGGTCAGGCACTGAGTGTCACGCCGATCCGCAAGATGGGTGACCAATCCAACCACGCGCCCGCTGCCGCCGAGTTCGCTGGCCGCATCAAGCTCACGTGGGCCGACGGCGAGGCAACGGGCGACGCCAAAGTATATTTCCGCACGGCGCACGATGCAAACAAGTTCGTGCGGAACGCGCGCAGCGTTCTCGAGTCCACCACAACCATTGCCTTTGCGATGGGCGTAAACCCAGAACAAGCCGTCGCAGCAAGTGGCCCAACGAATCTCAACGCGATCGGCCGTGGCCGTCCACGGAAGCCGACACGAGCAGCGGCGTCATCTGGTGGACCAGCTCCTCCATCCGAAGCACCAACAACGAAAGAACAAGCCGGAGACGGAAGCGCCGTCTGGACCGTGTTTGACACTGGCGCGATCGCCCGCATGTCTCTAGAACAGCAATCACGACTGCGTTATGGCGTCCACATCAAGGGCGGACTCCCGCCTTCGATGGACGAGATGGAGCTCGTGGACAAGATCCGACCGACGGCGCCGGGTATCGTGTATGCCAAGATCATGCGCAAGCCGAACGCCGCTGCGGCCAGAACGAATACCGCCAACGAACGAGAGCTGGAGACGCGTTACCGTCGCATGGGGCCACTGTTCACGTGTCTGGACGATACGTGCGTACACACAGACTTCATCGACCAAACCACGCGCCGTGCTGGCGTTGTCGTGTTTTGTCGGGACTTGCCGCGACTTCGAGAGACCTATCAATTGGCACGCGTCAGCGATCTGTGGGAAGAATTGGAGGAACCGCACGGCCAGCCCATCCGTATGGAGCTGGAGTTCTCGTACGCACCAGAGCTTCACGCAGATCTCCACCGATGCTTCCGCGACCAGATCGCTCGGATCATCACTTTTGCACGTGCCCGGGGCGTGGTTTGCGAAGAATCCCAGCCCACAGGCTTCACCACGATAGCATCCAAAAACATGGTCACGATCAAGTTCTTGGGGGAGCTGCCCGTGCTGCATCGCATCAAGGCCAAGTTTGACGAGTACATGGACTGTGAAAAGATCGAGAATCCAGATCTCCACGTGCTGTTCACTGTGACCGGACGTCGCAAGGTGCAGCTCTTGATGGACAAGCACATGGACAAGAACCATGCCAAACGTCGTTTTTTCCTGCGCTGGATCAACAAGAAGAACTCGTTTTGGGTATACGGGGACGCACCAAGTCGCCAATATGGGATCACGAAGCTGCTGCGGCTTGTCGAGGAACTCAAGTCGCTCGAGGTGGTGGATCAAATTGTTCGTCTCATGGACAAGAAAGGCGCAAAGCAAGCCACAATCTGGCAGTGGCTGGCCAAGTCAGCGGATGCGAAAGCGTTGTATTTGTACTTTGCGCAGTCCAGCCGCTGTCTGTTTCTCTCTGGCTCCACGAGCCAAGTGGCGGCGGTGACAGAGGCACTCGCGCGCGATGGTCTCGTCTTCCAGCCGCGTAAAAAGACGTGGAAACACGCCAATGCGAACTCAGGCAGCAAGGCAAACTGTGGGCTTTGCACCGACACGCTAGAAGATCCGATAATCACACTGGCGATGTGCAACCACTCGTTTTGTCTCGAGTGTATCCAACGCATGGTCCGCATTGGAACTTGTTCGCTGCCACTCAAGTGTCCATCGGGCTGCGGTCAGACACTCCACATGGATGACGCGTCGAGGATCGCCAACGACGCCGAGGCGATGAGCATACTCGTGGAGATAGCCGTGTTTGATTACGTGGGGAGACACAAGTCCACTGTGTTGGAGTGTCCCAAGCCAGGCTGCAGCCAGATTCTGGATGCGGCGACGATCCTAGGTGCTGATGGCGGTGCGGTCGGCGGTCGATCGATCTTTTGCGACCAGTGCTGCGCCGATTACTGTCTCGACTGCAGCGACACCGCGGGACGACCTATCAAGCGCCATACCAAGCAAACGTGTTCCGAGTTTCGAGCGCGACAGGGCTCCCCGCTGGTCGCCATACATCTACGAACAATCCAGGAACAGATTCTGAACGTCGCGTGTCCGCATTGCCATGCCGTGTTTCTCGACTTTGATGGCTGCACGAGCGTCCATTGCGGGAATGCGTCATGTGGCCACTACTTTTGCGCCAATTGTCTCGTATTCAGTTCCACGTCGTCCGACGACACGCACGGCCACGTCGCACGATGTCCAAGTAACCCCAACACCAGCCATGGCGGACTCAAGGGCTATTTTGTCACGGACCTGCAACTGGCAGAGACGCACCGCGCGATTCGCTCGCAAAAGCTGGTGGCGTATTTCCAGGACCAACTGCTAGACGAGGGCACCCGATACAGCGTCTACAGGCGTATCGCCAAGGATCTCGTGGATCTCAACGTTGAGCTGCCTGCCGATCTGAGAGGATCGCAAGCTGCTGCTGACGCGGCCAGTTTTGTGAGTGAAGAGGAACTTGAATCACCGGGCGACGCGACCGTGCGACGCCACGCACAGCACGTGCGCGAACACCTTCTCAACCTCCAGTGTCCCTCGTGCGGACTCGTGTTTGTGGACTTTGATTTTGACTCGTGCGCGGCGCTCACGTGTGCGAATCCGCAGTGCAAAGGTGGCTTTTGTGCCTACTGTCTAGCGGCGTGTGGCGACGACGCCCACGCGCACGTGAGCAAGTGCACCAAGAACCCGAACCGTCCGTACTATTACGTGACAGAGGACGAGTTCCACGCCGTCCATCGCGAGCGGCGCGAGAAGCTCGTGGCTGCGTACTTGCGGGACGTGGTCATGCCCAACGACGGTGCCGACATGGTGCGACGCGTCACAGTGGCGCTGGATGAAGACTTTCGCTGTCTCGGATTGGATGCCGATCGCATGGGCTGATGGAAAAACGAAAAACTGAGAGGTCGAGTGGGAGGGAACGACGTGCGTAGAGCGAGCTCCGAGAGAAAACAAGATGAAGCAGATGAAGAGAAAGACGATGAGCGGAAGAAGAGGACGATGAGCGGAAGAAGAGGACAATCAAGACACATCGCATTTCATAAACTGATATACATACTGCATACAATTCAATCGAGGACGACGCCAAATGGTGTGGGTCCAGCTGACCAGGGACCCCCCCCCCCCCTTCCCCAGCCATGGATCACGCTCAGGCAGATAAGGACGCAAGGTGAGGACCTAACGTATGGCCTGGGCGTTTTGATTCTCTCTCTCTCTCTCTCTCTCTCTCTCTCTCTCTCTCTCTCTCTCTC
>JAADWC010000144.1:0-17383 GCA_023336095.1 Pythium pectinolyticum | reverse complement strand
TTTGATCCTGACTGCGTGGGCTTGGCTTGTCGCGCGACCAAATGCGGTTGCGGCAGCGCAGAGCAGTCTCGAGTCAAATCTGCCGCAACTGATGGTGACGCTGCGTGGTCCACACCACATATCAGCTGGTCGTCACCGACAACTCGTCAGAAAAAACTCAGCCAGATCTTGCAGTGCATCATGCCATGCACAATTCTACAGTATCCAGCACTGCTGTTTGCGGCGCTGAACACCTCTGGATCCGCAGCAGCAACATCATCCAGCGTTGCGATCCTGTATCCAGAGAACCATTCCATTTGGCCGGCAGATCCGGAGGTCGGTGCAGTCCTGCCAGGACTGCGGAGATCCAGGACTCCTGGAGCTCACTATCGAACTGGAAATCCAGAAGTTTCGCGTGCCAGGCACGCCTGAAGATGGCACCGTCCACGTCTCAGGCGAGAAGATCCACGACGTTAGCGGCAGCTTCGTGCACACATCTCCCATCCCCCACCATGGTGATTGGTGGCATTGAACCTGGCAACCACTTTTGGAAATTCGCGCACGGTCGTCGACCACACGTCTCGACGTTGTTGAGCCGCAACACTCAGTGCTGTCACAATGGCATTACAAAACTAATCATGGCTGAGCGTTCCCCACGCATTCTCTTCAATCTGGCATGACAAGCTACGCGCAGAATTGTACGTAGGAAGTGCGTGTGAGCTTGCCGCAACTGCAGCAGTAGTGTCGCAACCGTAAACTTCACGTGGTCCACACTACACATCAAAGCACTACTGTATCGGAGGCCACTGATTGGCTCGATAGATTTTCTTTGATCTCACAATATCATCCAATGAATACAAAGTGTAGCCATGTAGACCCCCAAAAATAAATGCAGGCAATGCGTTTGACTGAGCTGAAGGCGGAGTCGGCAATTCCAGCGAGCGACATGCAAATGGCACAAAACGATGATCTCCAACTCACTGAGCTCGATGGCGATGGAGGTGGCGAAGAGCTCCCTCAGGACGGCGACGACGAGGGGGACGCCACGCAGCTAGAGGACTACCGCTTCCTTGAAAACCAAAAAGAGCTGGTGGCGCTGCAGCGCCTGGACGACAAGTGCACGCAATTGCAGCAAGAGGGGAAATACACCGAGGCGCTTGAATGTATGGAGAAAGGACTCGTGCTGCGGCAGCATTTCTTTGGCGCTGATAGCGAAGAAGTGTGGACGTCGTGCAAGACGGTCGGCGAGATGTGCAACTTGCTGGCGATGACGTATTTGCAGCAGGAAGAGTTCCCAGTCGTGCTCGAGCTGCTCAAAAAGGCCGAGATTCTCACGGAAAAGTACCCAACGGGGCGCGCCGTCACGCTCAACAACTTTGCGTGCTACTATCGACGGCAGGGCAACCTCCACAAGGCACAGACGTACCTGACCGAGGCGCTCAAGATCGAAAGCAAGCTCGAGAATATTCCCAACAAGGCCGACACCCACTTGAATATGTGTGCCGTGCTTTCGCAGCTGGGCAAGCACCAAAGCGCACTGCAGCACGCGCAGTCGGCGCTGATTTTCTTACACGAGGAGCTCCAATTAGGAGCGAGCGCTACCACTAGTAGTAGTACAAATCAGCACCGTAGCAGCGGCGGCACCCAGACCAACATGGATACCACGAAGCTCGATCGAGTCGCTGTGCTTGGCATCGCGTACCACAATGTCGGCGTGGAACAGGAATTTCTCAAGTGCTGGGATCTGAGCTTGCAGTCGTACAGAAAGGGCGTGGAGATCACGTCGCGGTTTCTGGGCGAGAGCCACGGCATCGTGATCACGCTCCAGAACTCGCTACTCACGGCCAAGCGCACGCTCGCTGGAAAGGGCAATGGCGATGGGATCACTACCAAGCACACGCAAAAGCCCACACGGCTGGCCAAGCTCAAGTCGTCTCTGCAGTCGTCGTTTGGTGCAAAGAAGACCACTCCTACTCCCATGAAGCTACCAAAGATCAAAAGCCAGACACGTGTCGCGACGGATGGCTAGTACATACACAGTAAAGATAAACTATATTCGTTTTGCACTACTACTAGTTGTGACGTACTAGCCGTTCGTAGAGTGCAATGTACTGCTGCGCACCGACCTCGTACGAGAACCGCTGGACCACTGTGCGTCGTGCCTGCCGTCCAAGTTGCCGTCGCAACGCCTCATTCCGATATAACACCATAATGGAATCTCGCATGGCTTCCGCTGTGGGCGCGGCCACTGCGAGACCATTCACGCCGTGGTCCAGGTACTCACCCACGCCGCCCGACGCAAAGCCGACGACCGGAACGCCGCAGCTCATGGCCTCGAGCGGCGCGATGCCCAGTGTTTCATAAAAGCACGGGCTCACTACCACGTCCAGTCGCTGGAGCTGCTCGACAAGTGCGGTTTCCGTATAAATGCCACCGGTAAACTCGATGAAATCGGAAACCCCCCACTCGTGGGCTAATGCCTCCAGGTCTTGCCGCAACGGTCCGTCTCCGATGATACGGAAATGGCACTTGGCGCGGCAGCTCATCGCCACGAGCCGAGCTGCTCGTATGAAAAGCGCCAGCGACTTTTCCGTGGCCAGGCGGCCAACATAACCGATCGTAAACAGTCTTGTTCGGTTGCTATCAGCTTCTGCTTCTTGTGGTGGTGGTCGGAACAACTCTGTGTTGACGCCCGTACTGAGCACATACTTCTGGTTCGCGACAACAGCGTCTGTGACGGACGGGTGGTGCAGTGCAAAGTGGGACGGTGCCACCAGTGCGTCCACTTGCACGGGCACGGGCTTCAAGTTGGAAAGCTCCATGACCACGGCACGAACGCCCGCGACGCGAGCGGCGTCCACTAGGAGCTGGTCCGAGGCGCTGTTCGAGTTGGCAAAGACGAGCACGGCACCGCCACACGCGTCGTGGAGCGTGGCCACCGTTTGCTGCCACAGCGTCGCCACAAATGGCGGATGGAGCTTGTGACGGCGGCGCTCAAACTCGTCCATCGAGACTCGTCCGCCGCCAGCGCCAGCGCCAGTGCCGCTTGTTGCTGTACGTGTCTTGAATTCAGCATCAAACGTCTGCACAATGTGTGGTATGACCTCAGACGGTGGAATCTGGTGGGCATCCAAATCGGCGAGTTGGACAATGAGCGGCATGGCATGCACGGAGACGTTCAGTGCCTGCACGGCCAGTGCAAATGGAGACGCATACACACCGTCTTCAAATGTGACGACTCGGATCTGCCACGTGGCACGTGAAAGAGCTGCCATGGCTTGGAGCCAGATCTTTTTCTGGCCGTCAAACAGCCCCAGCGTCGAGGACATGAAGCAGATGCGATGCTGGCCGTGCGTCGCTGTTGATGGCGGCGGTGCCGGTGGCAGTAGCGAAGGCGATATGTGTGGCAGATTGAAGAGAATGCGTGGGCGACGCTCCGCTGTGCTTAGTTTGTAGTGCCATTGTGGCAGCACCGAGTGTTGCGGCACCACAACGTCGATATGGAGAGACGTGTGGTCGACGACCGTGCCGTTGTTCCGGATGAGCGCGAATTTCCAAAAGTGGCTGCCAGGTTCAATGCCACCAATCACCATGGTGGGGATGGGAGACGTGTGCACGAAGCTGCCGCTGTAGTCGCGGATCTTTTCGCCTGAGACGTGGACGGCGCCATCTTCAGGCACGCGAAAGTTCTGGATGTCCAGCTTAATAGTGAGCTCCACGATTGCGCCGACCTCTGGATCTGCCAGCCAAATGGAATGGTTCTCTGGATACCGGACTGTGACGCTGGATGATGTTGCTGCTCCGGATCCAGAGATGTACAGCGCCGCCAGCAACACTATGACCGCCGCGACTGCTTGCTGCATCTGTCAAATATTGGATCGTCTTTCCAGATTTGTTTTTGGGACAGGCCCGATGAATTGTGGTGTGAACCACATAATCGTGTTGTACCGGTTTTTGAACGGTTGACAACGGTTCAAGTACGTGGCCGCTGTGCTGAGAAAGCAGTTACGCAACACTACGAAAATGACGGTGATCAACGCCTCCCGCCACGGCGCCGCCGATGCGCCATTAGCACTCGTACCGCTGTGTGTGCGCGTCGAAGAAGACAACGCTAGCAGTGATCACAGTGCACCTGCCCACGTGCGGGATGTCGTGTTGGAATTTGAATGCGACTGGGATGTGGGCATTGGCGGCTCCGTGTGGACAAGCGGCGAGATCCTGACGTCGCATCTTGCGGCACAGCAGCACAAGTATCGGTCGTTGTTCAAGGACAAAGTTGTCGTAGAGCTTGGTAGCGGCACGGGCTTTGTCGGGCTCATGACCGCCGTGTGCTTTGAACCGGCGCAGGTTCTGATCACGGATCTGGGTACCCATGTCGAGTGTATGCAGAAAAATGTGGACCGCAACGCAAAGAAGTTCAACCGCGGCGTGGTCGTGCGTGCGCTGGAGCTTTCCTGGGGTGAAGAGCCCCACGAGGATGCGCTGCTGGCGTCACTGGGCGCCGACCGCCGCGTGGATATCATTCTGGGCACTGACGTGGCGTACTTGCGGGAGCTGTACGAGCCGCTGCTTCACACACTGCGCCGCCTGGCGAACGACACGACGCTCGTGCTGCTCGGTATGAATCGCACGGACACGGGTTTGGCGTTCTTCCAGCGGCTGGAACAGGACGGCTTTGAGTACTACAAGATCGACGACCGGTTCTTACCGAGCGAATACAAGGGCAAGGACTTTGGACTGTTTGAGATCCAGCGGCGGAGAGCGTTCACACCGCTTGTGGCGACCAGCAACGCTGTGTAGTGCATTGTAATAGACAGTAACGTTATGAGAAACCACGGAGAGACATCATGTGAACCATGAGCTTCTCACCCATTTTCGTGCGCTCCTTTCGTCGTGTTGTAGTGCAGTGTAAATAAATAGGTGCGGAATCATTGACTCTTGCTGAGTCAAGACCTCCATTGAATGGCTACGAACGGGTGTTGTCGTGTTGCGCTTGCAGTGCGATCCAATCCACGCGCCGAGAAGGATCGCCGAAGATAGGAATGGATCCATTGTGACTGGCGTGCATGCCATGGCGTACGTCCAGCAGTCGTGAGTAACGCATGCGCACATTTTGGCACCTACACTTTTTTAGTTTGGTTCTAGAGAGCTGTTGTTGATTGGAACAATTCTGTTGGCCAACACACACTTGATTGGCCAAAACCCAAATCGTTCGATTCTTACTAAGTTCGTGTTGCACTTGTGTTGTGACGTCGTGCGAACTTAGTCAGTTCACCCCCTCCGTCCGTCACAAGAAGGAAAGTGGAACCTAGCCCACAGTTTCTCTGCAGCGGCACTGTTCGAATAAGAAGAAAGCAACCACGAGACGTGAAGAACGCGACGGCGGCGTGCTGCACGGCGAAGCGATCAGGAACACGCGCATACAGTACACACACACATACACACATATACACATCCCTGCTTCCCAAGCTGAGGCACACCACCGAGAACAATTGTTCTGCAAGAGATCCGGATCTTTGATCTATTACACAAACCAACATGGCCACCCACCTGCAGAAACAGGTGGACAAACAGAAGAAAGAGGCCGAGAAAAAGTTCTCGTCCTGGTTCATGAGCAAGTTCACGAAGAAGAGCAAGACCCAGTACATCCGCGAGCAAGACGAACACACAGCACAGAGCGAGCGGCTACGACGGCAGAAGACCAGCTCCTCGTCCTCTACCGGCTCGAGCAGTAGAGGCAGCGGAGCGAGCAAGCGCGATGTTGTCCACAGTCCGAGCGGCACGCTGCAGCGCCAGCAGAGCTTTCTGCGTGCGCAGCTCCTGGAGATGAAGCGCCACTCGCAAGAAGTGTTGCTCCACGCCAAGAGCCGCGGCGACAATGACAACAACAACAGTGACGACGAAGAATACGATGAAGTGCATTCTGTGTTGGGCGACGACATCGATGGCGATGTGGATGCGCGCGCACTCACAAAGCAAACAAGCCGCACACGGATCCGACGATCCACGACTTCCGAAAGTGACCACTCGGATGGCGGCAACCAAACCGACGACGACGACGAAGAAAAGAAAGGCGGCGGCGGCGGCGGCGGCGACACGGATGATGAAGAGAACAACAGCCACCATGGCGGTGGAAGTCTACGGAACAGTTTCAACGGCGGAGGAAGCGGTTCCCAGCGGAACAGTTTTACGGGAAGTGGCCGTAACAGTGTGTCGGATGAACTCGATCGTCGGTCGTCGCGGGCGACGCTGCTTTACGAGGAAGCGATCCACGCGCTGGAAGAAGTGCTCCACCCAGAGACGGTGCCGACACGCGTGCGTCGCTCCGACTCGGCGACCAAACGACTGTTTGCACGGCCCGAGAGTGAGTGGATTTAAGAAGCAGAGCGCCATCCACCTATCAGTCCGCCTGTACACTATGAAGAATCAAAGAGGAGCGGCTCCCTGGTGATCATGAACAGCGCAGCTGCCCCAGCCGCAGAACATTGTGTCCATCGAGTTGGCGGACAGCAGCTATTTTCTTTCTGTTCTAGCTGGCTAGAGTTTTGGTTCCGTGACCGCACTCATTTTTTTTGTTTTACGGCGTGCGGAGAAACAAGAGGAAGAACGACTCGAAGATGTCGGCGAGGTATATATTTTTTTAAAATTTTAGTAATTGCAGAATTGTTTAACCAAACTCTTGTGTGGCCTCTTCGCCCTTATCCGATCTACATCATCATTAGTGTTCCGTACCGCTTGAACTGAGGAGCTGCGTGTGTGGCACGGCAGGGATCTCGCCGCCTCGTCGCACTTGATCGTACTCGGCGCTTCCTTGGAGAAGAATCAAATCGTCAAACTCACTACGGCAGAACCACAGCCGCCACACGAGTTGGCCAGCCCAGACCGCAGTGGTAAAGAGTCTAGAGAGCATGAACGCGATCACCGAGACAGCGACGCGCTCGCGATTATCGCTGCTGCGGCGACTTGGCAATGGAAACTCGAATAAGATCCGGTCCGTCACGTTAAAGTGGCCGTAGACTGTAAAATCGACTGCGTGCCAGAGCTGGGTGCCCATGAGCAGCACGACCAGCACCAATTGGTGATGCGTCCGTAGACCGAGTGTGCGCTTGGCCACGGGCGTCAGTGCATCCGTTGTGGAGATGGCGAAAAAGCCGAGACTAATGTGGAGCTGCACGATGCACGGCTCCAGTGTCCAGTGGAGCAAATGGCAGATCGACAGCACAGCCGAAATGCCCTGCATGGCAAGAAACACATAGTCAAACGACGTGGCCAGCCGCACCAAAAGCTGGCGCTGCTGCAATGCAAACACGGGACCGATCGCCAGCAGCTGGACCACAAAGGTCGTGACGAGCAGTGCGTAGTTGTGAGTGGTGGGTTTGTGTATCTTGCCAGCCGAGACGGTGAGGGACGGTGTCGTTGCGAGTAGGTACCCATTCAGTACAAGCGCCGTGGCAACACTGCCATGCCAGCAACGGACAAGCCACGGCAAGCGTTGGAAGCGCCAGTGCTTGGAAATCAGTACATTGGTAGCGTCAAAGCACTGCTTCTTGTAGACCACGCCGTGGAGCTGCACACGCCATGGCTCGCCCACAGAGGACATGGCCCGCGGTGGCACGACGCGGCCAGTGGCAAACTGGAGCCGACAGCGGTATCCGATACACTTGACCATCACTTTGCCCGGCTTCTTGCGGGATTTGAGCGCATTGCGCTTGCGATATGCGAGCCGAAGCAACAGCAGTGCGACTGTGGCGTACGCATTCGCGACCACGTGCTCGATACGCAGCTGGAAGCCGCGTGGGGTCTGCCACAGCACGACGCTGTGGAACTCGATCACGCGAGCCTGGATCGCAGCCGCGTAGCAGCTAAAGTAGATGGCACCCAACGCGGCCACGATCACGACCATCGGCACGCGTTTACTACTGCACAGCGCATCGGCAAGCCGTGCGTTTCAATCTCGAGCCACGTCGTAAAGCACAGCAGCACGCGCGCGTCTTGGAATGCGACTGCCAGGCCGACCGCACCCACAAAGTTCATCACGCCAAAGAACCAAAAGTCGAACGACTGTGCCATGTGCCACAGAAACTCGTAATTCATCGCCATTGACGTCGCCAGGATCACGGGAAGCTGGAGACCCACCGCTAGTACGAGTGCGTGGCCGCCATTGTAGGCTGGTGGAGCGGCGAGTCCGTAGATGCGGTAGACCAATCCAATGGCATAACTCACAGACAAAATCCGTGCGTGGGTTCGAAAGAAATGGTCCCAGTGCGCTCTGGCAGACGCGCTCAGGATCCGTCGCTTGAGGACACGGCGCGAGTCGATGGATGGGAGCACGTGCATGGGTCTAAAGTGGTACCAGAGGCCATTTCCCTTACTGTCGCTGGCACCGTTAGGCTTGCGGACGGTGGATGGCGCTGGCGTGGGGATTGGCAGGATGCCATGCGCCTCAGAACTGATTCCTTTCAAGTATAATATGGCTACATTACTGTGTAATATAATAATAATTGAGTTAGCCAGTGGATTGTTCCTCTGACCATCGACTTGACAGCTCCGAGGCGCCAATCACCACACGAGGACCACCAAGTTCACGCACGCGGCGCCGCACGGGGACGTACTCGACGCTTCCCTGGAGAAGCACGAGGTCATTGTACTCACTGTGGCAGAACCACAGACGCCACAGCACTTGGATGTTCCAGAGCGCCACAGTCACCAGCCGCGAGAGCGTGAATGTGATTGTAGACAGTGCAACTCGTGGCTCACTACTACCGCCATCGTTGCGACGACGGCCACCGAGCGACACGGGTATGGGGAGCTCCACGATGATCCGATCGACAAGGTTAAACCGCCCAAACACGGTCAGATCCGCCACAAGAAAAATCTCCGCGGCAATTAGCAGAGCCGCCAGCACAAACAAACGCCGCGCACGAAAGCCCAGTGCTCGCTTCGCACTCGGTGTCAATGCGTCGGACATACCGAGTGTAAAAAACCAGAAACCCAGACTCAGTTGCGCGGCACACGGCTCGGGGGACCACTGGAAAAGGTAACAGAACGCGAACGCCGCACACCAGCCATTGGCGGCAAGAAACGGCACATCAAACGTCGAAAACAGCATACGCACGAGCTGGCGGTGGTGCATCGCCATGACGGGAGCAAGCGCGATGGTCTGTGTGATCAACACTATGGCGATCAGCGGGTAGTTCGTCTCACGCGTGGACCCCAGCGGCCGCGCCGTGATGAGCAGGTACGCCGTCAGCGCGATCGACACGAGAAGCACAATCTGCCAGAGACGACGCAGCAGCCACAGACACGGCGGCTGCCACGTAGCTGCGGAAATCACCACATTGGAGGCGTTGATGGCATGACGTGGCACGATGGCGTGGAGCTGGACTCGCCACGGTTCGTCCGTATACTCGCGACCGTCACCACGTTGCGGCAGTGGAGCGGATGTCTGACCACTGGCAAACTGCAAGCGGCATCGATAGCCGCTGCATTTGACCATATTGCTGCGCTTGCCAGTTTGGAGCGCATTGCGCTTACGGAACGCGAGCCGCGCCATGAGAAACGCCAGCGTGAACAGCGCATTTGCGACCACGTCTTCGTTCCGCAGTTCAAAGCCACGCGGCGTTCGCCACAGTACGACACTGTGGATCTCGATCGTGCGCGTTTGGATACCCACTGCCAGTACCAGATAGTAGATCGTCGCGATCCCAGAGCCGGCTACGATGTACCGTAGTCGCTGCGCGCCACAGAGCGCATCCGCGAGCCGCGTGTTTTCAATCTCGAGCCACATTGTCAGGCAGAGCACGGCACGCGCATCCGCAAACGACGCTGCAAGTGCCACGGCACCCAGTGCATTGACCACACCAAAGAACCAAAACTCGAACGCGCCAGCCATGTGCGCTACAAACGCGCTACACAGTGACAGCGTCATGGAGAGAACGACGGGGGCCTGGAGCCACACGGCCAGAGCCAGCAGTGTGCCGCCACTGTAGGACACGGGCGCCAGCAGCCCGAAGAGACGATAGCCCAAGCCGACGAGGTACGCCGCTGTGACCCATCGTGCGTGGTTGCGCATGGCGTGGTGCCATCGCTGGATAATGTGTGGTGGGAGCAGACGCTGCTTGATCGTACGACGAGAGTCGATACAGGGCAGCGCGTACATGGGCGTCAGGTGGTACCATGTTGCTGGTGGCTGTTGCTGTTGCTGCTGTGTGGTGGTAGAGAGCGAGCGTCCAGTGGGGAGGAGATGAACGAGGAGACGTGCAGCAATGGGAGGATGGCCACCGTCAGCACCAGGCGAGCTCCTCACCTCTACGGCTACTCCATCGCTCGGCCCCACGCGCATGGATGGCGTGCACGATATTTTCACTCCCAAGCAACGACCAACAAACACAAACGTTGAAACGTGTGCCACACAAATGTGATTGCAACGAAAAAACACATCCACAAAAATAGGATAATCGATTGGAAAACGAAAAAGGACAGTCAGCATCAGAACCGTGCTTGCCGCCAGATCGATGAGCTGGTCTGGTGGCACTGCTCACGTCCGCACTGTCTGGATTAGTGGCTGATTTGGCTTCTCTCTCTCTCTCGCTGTGGATGAGTGTGTAGGAGAAACAGAGAAAGACTGCAGCAACCATGAGATGCAGCGAGTACACTACTAGCAGCGCTCAGTGCGACTCAAATATCTGAGACCATGCAGTTCACGGACTAAGATCAACGCAAGGAAGCCCAGACCCATCGTCCTGGCTTCGTGGAACACTCCCGGAAGCGCAATGCGCCAAAGGCGTGTGCTGGGATGCCACAACCCAAAATGCGACGTGGCAGATGAGCTGTTTATAGACTCATAGAAATGTGTCACAGTCGTGAGTGGCGGGCGCCCAATCCATCAACATCACCCCAGGTAACTGGACGCCCATGATCTCATGAGAGGGACTCGTTAGCATCGGCATGGGCCACGGAAGCCGCGTGGAAGTCACTCCGATGAACGGCACGATGGCGACTACAGGTCGTCCTCAGGGCTTCGGTTTCGGAGAACGTTGCGGCGCCAACGCCCAGAAACGAGCAGCTATGATCAGGGAAACACCACCAGCTACGCGCCTTTGTTTCACTGCCAGCTCCTTAGTGGTTACGGATGCGGATCTGTTGCTGCCACCACTGAATGCTCACTCACCAATCCGCCATTCAGCGTGCATTAACCCCATCCAGCAACACCAGCTCCATAGCTAACGTGCTAGCTCTTCTCACATTCATCTCTCTACAATGGTCAAGTTCTCGCCTCTTTTCTTTCTCGCGGTCGGTGCGCCATGGCTTGCGGTTCGTGCTCTCGACTGCACAGTCGACACGACCGTGCCTACACAGTGCGATGGCACCAATGGATGGTACCCTGTCAGTGTCATCGGCAAGGGTGTGTACTGTGCGCAAGGTCCGATCTGCAGTGCCGGCGCGTCTACGGGCAACTGTCCCAAGCCACAGAACGGCTTGGTGTCGGGCTCAGTGTGCGACAAGATCTCCTCGGAAGGCATCTACGGCTGTGTGGTGGACACGTCGTGCAGCGTCACGCAAGAGAGTGGCACTACAGCGGGATTGGTAGTCGTGGCCGATTCGGAGCCGGTGCTGTGTGAGGTCGCGGACGACGCCACGCCAGAGCCGACGTCGGGCAAACAGGAGTTGATCCCGGCAGTCACCACAGCCACGCCACCAACACCAAATACGCCAGCACCTGAAGTGGTCACGACTCCGGGCCCGGGTCCAGCGCCGACCACGGCGTCGCCGCCACCACAGTACCCGACTACTGAGGGGCCAACGGACGCGCCCACACCCAGCCAGGAGAACTCACCGTTTGTGACGCCATCGCCCACGACGTTCACGCCGTTGTACCAGCCACCACCGACGACAACTACAACGGGTCCTACTTCAGGACCAACTGCGGGACCAACTGCGGGACCAACTGCAGGGCCTACTGCAGGGCCTACTGCTGGACCTACTGCTGGACCAACCCCAGGACCAACCACTGGACCGACCTCTGGACCAACATCCGGACCAACATCCAGTCCGACTTCTGGACCGACCTCCGGACCGACCTCTGGACCAACCGCCGGACCGACAGGAGGACCGACAGCAGGACCAACGACAACCCCGGTGACAAGCCAGCCAGGATCCTATGTGACCCCAGCTCCTACCCCACCGACCCCACCGACGCCAGCGACGCCAGCCCCAACCACGGTCACCCCAAGCCCAAACCAAAACCAGAACCCATACCCGTACCCAACGCCAGAGCCAACGCGTGGAAACGGAGAGAACAGCCCCGCCCCACCCACAGCCGCGCCAACAACACCGACGCCGACAGGACCAACGGGACCACCAACAACTCCGACCCCAGTGACACCCACGCCACCTGGGTCCACCACAGTCGCACCCACGCCTACGCCTTGTCCGTCCACGCCCGAGCCTACCGGTGGCAAGGGCGAGAACTCACCAGCGCCACCAGGCACATCGGCCCCACCAGCTACAACTGGGTCGCCAACACCAACGACGGTTAATCCAGCTACTACTGCACCACCAACGACGACAGCTCCTCCTACTGGCACAGTCACGCCTTGTCCAGTGACGCCTGAGCCAACCGGTGGCAAGGGCGAGACGGGACCCGCACCAACCGCGCCTTGTCCAGTGACGCCAGAGCCGACGGGTGGTAACAACGAAGGCTCGCCAGCACCAGCAGCCACTACTCCAGCTCCGGCTACCACCACCTCGGCGCCTGTCCCCACGACGCCTGCGCCGACGACGACCACACCGGAGACGACGACGCCTTGTCCGCCACTGGGCGGTGGTGAAAGCGAAGGCTCACCTGTACCGACGACCGCCGCACCAACACCCGAACCAACGACTGTTGCACCAACACCCGAACCAACGACCGTTGCACCAACACCCGAACCAACGACCGTCGCTCCAACCCCAGAGCCAACGACTGTTGCTCCTACGCCCGAGCCAACGACCGTTGCTCCTACGCCCGAGCCAACGACTGTTGCTCCAACCCCAGAACCAACGACAGTGGCGCCTACACCGGAACCAACGACCGTTCCTCCGACAGCAGAGCCAACGGAAGCTCCTGTGACGACTGCTCCTCCTGCTACCACAAAGCCTGCGTATGAGCAGTCGTCGACACTGGCGCCAGTGCCAACGACAGCGCCACCGGCGTACGGCTCCAACAGTGACCGCTCGCGTCGCCTGCGTCAGCACAACTAACTGTGCACGTCTCTCACGTCAGCACACAGTATCATCTCCACCACGCATACGTGCTTCCCACTTCCTCGTGTCTTAGCCATTCATTGGCTTGACAGTGTTGCTGCTTACGATCTACATTTCCTTTTGTATCAGTAGAACTGTTTGTCTCCATTACGAAATACACTTCAAACCTGTCGAAATCCAATTCGTGTCGACCAAAAACGAGCATAACAACTTATTAGAGAAGAGAGCAGCTCGTCGGGCTCACGGGTTCACGATCAAGTTCTTTTGATTGAGTAAGACTGTAAGAATGTATCTATGTTCACACGTCACACATTTTTCACACGTCACATACAGGACATTCACACTTTCACGGGACTTGCGTGGCTTGGATTCAACGGACCAGGTGTGATGGACGCGATACGGTTGCGCAGTGCGTCGCTCACAAACGATCGTCGTTTGGATTTCTTGCGCTGAAACTTGGCGTCAAACGCCACGTGGCTCTGCACCATGAGCAGGTCATGGTCGCTCTCGCGCGTGGCGATGCGGAACAGCATGCGCATACACCACAGCCCGACACTAAGTAAACGACTGGCGAGAAACGGCACGACGTGGAGCTGCACGTTGCGGCTATTGCCGATGGCAAGATGGAAGATGCGCCTGTCCTGGAATTGCTGCGAGTCCCACACAAACAGTTCCAGCCAGAGCAGTACGCCCCAGGCGGTAAACAGCAACAGCACGGGCACTCGGAACCACGACTGGTAGCTCAGCAGTTGCCGCATCACTGGTATGAGTGCGTCCAGCGTCATCACGGTGTGGATCCAGAGCCAACTGCTAGCCACGGCGAGTGTCGGCGCGAGTCGCCACTGGTACAGATCGGCGACACAGAGATGCGCACAACTGAGCTGCAGCGAGATGAACGCAAAGTCGAACGAATAACACACGCGCCGCAGCAGCTTGCGCTGGAAAAAGCAAAACAGTGTGCAGCAGTACAGCGTCGTTCCCGAGATGGCCACCAGTGCCACGCCATGAACTATTCGCGTGGGGAGCTCTTTTGGAAGCAAGAACACGGAGGGCGTGGCGCAGAGACCCACACCGCCGGCTATGCGCACGATCCAGTGGAGCCAGCGACTGAACGGTAGACGGAAAAAGAGCTGAAGCACTTGCGGTGCAACGATGTCTCGTGCGTGGAGCGGCTTACTACGAGTAGAAATCTGTAGCTGCAGCAGCGTGCGGGTACCCACTTGGCGCTGTGCGCTCCAACGCGTCGCTGCCACGGCGGCAGTAAACGAACCCACGACTGTCGCGGCTGGATCCAAGCTAGGAGACGACGCCGATGGGCCCTTGGCCATGGTACGTGGCTGCAGCTTCAGCGGCCACCGGTACGTGATGCTCTGCACAAGCCGCTCCGTGCTTTTGCGCTGAGAGCGCAGCGCCGCGCGCCGTCGGTAGATCACACGCACGATCAGAATCACGATCGTGCCAATCGCATTGAGCAGTACTTCCTTTAACCGTACTGTGCGCACGCGTGTCGTGAGTAGCGTGGCGTCACTTTCCACACTGTCTACGGCATCCAGCGAGACGGCGACCATCACGCCGCACAGAAAGCCACACCAGATCCACACGGCCATGACGATCACGAAAAAGTCTTGCAGAAACGAGTCCAATAGCGTCGCGTTCTGTACGTCCACGAGCATCACGGGCACGATCGCGACCCGCCAGTCGGCAAAATACCACGCAAAGCACAGCGCCCAGACCACGTTGGTAGCCAAATAGTACCAAAAGTCGTACGTCTTGACCAGCAAAAGCAAAAACCCCACGCGGAATTGGAACACCACGTTGATGACCGCTGGGATCTGGACCAGCAGCGACAACACGGCTGTGTACTGGGCCACGCGCGCACTCACGACCACACTGACCACGCGCAACACGATGCCACTGAGGTATCCACACGCGATCCAGCGGCTCCAGTGCACGAGCATCTTGTTGACACGCGCCAGGTGGTGTGCTGGCACGACTGCCTTTTTCACGGTGCGCTTGGGATCAAACGCGGGGAGTTGTCCACGCGCTACTACATCATACACGGTGGACTCGACGGCCTCTAGGATTGACACCAGCGCTGGCTTGGCTTCTCTGGCAACCGCAGGCGCCGTCGTCGTCGTCGTCGTGGCCATCCCCCTGGCACGTGACTTTAACTATACATCGTCGTTGATGTTGTTCTCGTTGGTGCGTCACTTTATCGTCTAATGGGGCCAAAAATACCACTTTTGATCACATTATATACTTGGCTCCTGCGTCTTTTCGCTGACTCGTTCGCTTCAGTTTGAAAGATCGTATATCCGGCGATATGATGTCACTGGCGAGGGGGACGCTGCAGCTACTGGAGGCCACGGAACGACGTCAATCTCAAAGCTATGGAGACTACTGCGCATCACTGTGCTCTCGCGACCTTGCTCAGACAGAAGACTTGGTCGTGGCTCCCCATTGGGCTCTACATCAGGCTCTCCGTGGTCTTCTTCATTCTGATTCTCTGGATTTTCGACGGTTTGTGCTGGATCTCTGGATGATAGCAGAGATCGTCGCCAGTGGTGGGGCCACGCGGCATCCAGAAGAATCGTCCAGAGTCCGCACTTCCGGACGAGCTCCCGCGAAGCCGACATCGACCGCGTGTGGAGAACAGATCCCATGAGAACAAAAGCTGAGACGTACATGTCGCCCACACTATTGTCTCCCTTGATGTTGTTGTTGCTGTTGTTGTTGTTGTCTTTGTTGTCGCGCAGAATGATCTGGTCGAGAATCACCCACCAGAGCACGCCCACCATGGCAGCATTCAGCCACAGGTACGCGTACACGTACACGATCTTGGTCACAGTGTACGGTTTCGTACAGGAGACGTACCCCACGGCGCCACACACGACACCCATCGACGACACGAGCAGCGACGGCCACGTGAGCACTGTGATAAGATAGAACAATCCAACCGTCAATCCGCTCCAGCGGCATCGCTCGGGAGCGTCCAGTCGCGAGAGCAGTCGCGTGAGAGGTTGCGACGCCGTTGTCTCTGATCCACGCCCTCGATCTCGAGCAGCTCGTACGGGTCGTTGTGGTTGAGAGCTTACCGAGGGCGAGAGCGGGGTCGTGATGTCCACAAAGGCGGAGCTGGCGGCGATTTCTGTTCTTGGGTCGGTTTGCAGAGAGGAGCGGATGCGCGGGAGGATGGCGTAGCGTGGTATCGATGCTGGAGGCGGCGGTGACGATGCGCCGGACGAGAGCGGCGGCGCCGGCGGTGATGGCTCAGTCATGATATCGATGGCGCTTGAACGGTATTGTAGATTGTTCTGTCGGCGCTCAGTCTCAACTCATCCTGTTCAGTGTTTTTTTTTTTTTTTCGATTTTGCGGTGCCGTCTATGGAGATGGGCACTACGAAGCTAAAGGAACATCTGTAGGGTATCAGGTGCTACGATTGGTAGAAAATGATCCGGATTTCAGATTCTATTTCAGGATGGTATTTAGGTCACATTCACTTTCAAGTTGAAGCGAATGTTGGATGAAAATTCAAACAATAAAAGCAAGGAGAAAAGTTGGGGAAGAAAGACGAAATGCCAAACGTTGGACATACACGGGGTGGTTGGAAGGTGTGTGAACAATACACTGAAGTTCACATTCAGTTGCGCTGGCGCAGGCGACGCGAGCGATCGCTGTTGGAGCCGTACGCTGGCGGCGCTGCTGTCGTTGGCACTGGCGCCAGTGTCGACGATTGCGCATACGCAGGTTTTGTGGTGGCGGGAGGAGCAGTCGTCACAGGAGCTTCCGTTGGCTCAGCCGTCGTAGGAGCAGGAGTTGGTGCTACTGTGGTCGGCTCTGGTGTTGGAGCGACTGTCGTTGGTTCAGGAGTCGGAGCAACAGTGGTTGGCTCTGGTGTTGGTGCGACGGTCGTTGGCTCTGGTGTTGGTGCGACGGTCGTTGGCTCTGGTGTTGGTGCAACGGTCGTCGGTGCAGGTGAGCCTTCGTTTTCACCGCCCAGTGGTGGACATGGCTCCGTGGTGGCTGGCGTGGTCGTCTCTGGTGTGGTCGTCGTCGGCGCAGGCGTCGTGGGGATAGGCGCCGAGGTGGTGGTAGCCGGAGCTGGAGTCGTGGCTGCTGGCGCTGGCGAGCCTTCGTTGTTACCACCCGTCGGCTCTG